>CAAKHF010006686.1:28046-45229 GCA_901007745.1 Hippocampus kuda | reverse complement strand
ACCGCTTTATCCTCACAAGGGTCGCGGGGGGTGCTGGAGTCTATCCCAGCTGTCTTCGGGCAGTAGGCGGGGGACACCCTGAACCGGTTGCCAGCCAATCACAGGGCACATAGAAATGAACAACCATCCACGCTCACAATCACACCTTAGGAAAATTTGGAGTGTTCAATCAGCCTGCCATGCATGTTTTTGGAATGTGGGAGGAAACCGGAGCACCTGGAGAAAACCCACGCGGGACGGGGGAGAATACACAAACTCCACACAGGAAGGCCAGAGCTGGAATTTAACCCGGTACCTCTGCACTGTGAAGTTGACGTGCTAACCACACGACTACCGGGCCGCCATTACATTTAATCTGATTGACTAGTGACCAGTCCAAAGCGTAAATCGCCTCCTGCCCAAAATCTGATGGGAAATTCTCCAACTCACCTGGTATTTTGACAAGGACATGCACTTTCCAAAATGGATAGGTGAATAGATGGATAGTCGTATCAAGGCTACACAGTGGACTGCAGCTCAACGTGTTTTTCATAATTGGGGGTCACCTCATCGCAGTCCCTCCTGTGTAGTGGTTGCATGTTGTGCTCTTACTTTTGCATGTTACAGAAACTCAAGACTAAATTGTCCATAAGTGTGAATGGTTGATTCCCTACATGTGCCACATGTTTGGTTGGGGACCAGTTCACAATTGTCACGCAAAGTCAGCTGGTCAACACGATGGTTCATAAAGTAACAATAGGAGTTCTACATTAATGGACAGGTCAAATTTGATTTGTGATTATAAAATTCCAGCATTTGAACAGAGAGGTAAATATCTAAATAAAATCAAATAAGACACCCCCAGGTATCTTTAATGGTATGTAACTACGTTTTGCTTTTTAACAACATAGGAATTACGGCTCTCTGACATGTGACTTTGAGGTCACAAACAACGTGCAATAAAATGAGCACTCTAAATACATTTTGCACGCTAGTGAGAAAATGAGACAGGCTCATTGTTATTCATTAGATTGTTTTGGATTTATGACCTACAAGTGTTCTCATGCTTATATTTACTGTGAAAGCGCTATATAAATCAGCATGTATTGTATTGTATTGTATTGTTACTGTGACTATAACCTACTTTAGTGTTGGTTAGTGTTCAACTATGGCACAAGAATACATCGTCATGCTGCACATACTGCCTTTCAATGGATTGTTTATGTATAGCATGTGAATATTTCTTTTTTGTGCAGTTTGCTTTCAACACACAACGTAATAAAATCAGAGACAATATTTTCAATGTTCAAACCAATGAACTTTAATTTGATAACTGCAATCATTTTCCAAACAGTCAATATTTTTTTAAGCAGCGTTCCACCACCTTTTCCAGTATCATTCGCACAATTCGCCCCAATTCGGGAATTTCATGATGGTGGTCTTCTCAGGCGGGAGATGAACATCTCCCATTCATGTCGTTTCGAATTTGATGCTCAAGTTCCCCCTTCTGGCAGTAACTAACAAATGCATGTGAAGTCGTACCGTACGAGCAAGTAATACACAGTGTTTTCAAAAGTGTAAGCAGTCAAATATTAGGTGTAAAATCAGTTTGTATTATATGAAATATAAATCGTATCATAAAACCACCCTTTAATTTTTACAATTTGATGTTTTCTAATGTTCATGGTCTTATTTTTTTGTAAAACAAATTTCCCCGCAAACAAAAGAAAATCAAACGTTTTTTGACTGGTCCGACTTAAAAGGAAGAAAAATATCAAGAAGGTACGTAAACTGTAGAGAGATAAAACTGCAATGCATGAAGTTGTGGTCACAAATGAAAACCGCCAATAGAGTGACGCCACATTAACTGAACCGCGAAGTCGCGAGTACAGTGGTACCTCTACTTACGAAATTAATTGGTTGTGGAAGAAATTTCTGAACTCGAATTTTTTGTAAGTAAGGCTTGGAACGCCCTAATCCGTTCCAAGCCTTCCCCCCCCCCAAAAAAAAAAAAAATAATAATAGGCATAAATGTTCTTTAAAGCATAAAAATGCATCAAAATATGTAACAAATACATGTTACAATTAGAGTATTGCACAATAAATGAGAGTTCTGCAGAATGTAAAAAACAATGAATCTAGTAAAGAATAAAAATGATGGTCATTGAACTTTTAATTGCATCCTCATCATTCTTTGCCATCTTTAGTTCTTGTTCTCTCTCAAAAGAGTTTTTTGCCTGGCGTTTTATCAAGAACAAATCCAAAGACATTTGCTTTTGTCGGCTTTTAACAATCCTTCGAAAATGTCCAAGGCAAAGCAGCGATCGCCCGACTGGTTAACACTTTTTCTGGGTGATTCACATTTACGTATAACTATTGGTACCCCGCATGGCCCAAGGGGCAAAGGACGCTGCATAGACACATATCTATCTGCACACATAGACATTACGGTCGAAGTCCCTCTTAGCCAATGGGATGCCAGAATAATGCTCGGTAATGGCCAATGGCAGAGCAGCTATAAGTATATTGCGTTCAGGAAACTCAAAGCTTCGAGTAGTGGGCCATACTGTATTTTTACCTTTCGTATCTTGAAATTTCTTTCGTAACAAGAGGCAATATTTTCCTATTGAGGCGTTTCATAACTTCAAAATTTCGTATGAAGAGACGTTCCTAAGTAGAAGTACCACTGTATGTATGTATTCTGAAACATGTTTACGTGACCAAATATTCAGGTTTGAAAAGGAGCAACCCAGGGTCTTATTCGTTTTTTTTTTTTCAAAACCGCAAATATGATCTTACAGTATTTTGGTTTTTGCAGTTGTTAACATGGCATTGTGCATGCACAATAGTGTTAATATTTGAGTATTGGAAGGGTTATTGGCCGTATGTAAAAGGAGTCAGTTTCACTGCAGTTTAGGGATTCTGGTCATTCTGGTCACACTTTAACATGACCTTTATCCCAAGACCCTGACGTGTGGTCTCAAACGCCTGGACGGCCTGCTCCAGGGGGAAACGGTGAGTCACCAGAGGTTTCACATTCACTTTTCCTGATGCCAGCATGGCGATGGCCATGGGCCAACTGCAAAACAGTTCACATGGACATACTTTTTTTTTCACTATTGTATGTTTTTTGGGACTAAAGTAAGAGAAAATTGACATCCAAAATCAGAGGCGAAGGTTTTACATACGTGTTGCAGTAGCGGAAGACGCCTCTGATGTCCACTTCTCTGGTGGCCGCGTTGATGAGAGGAATGGTGACCATTTCTGATCCAAGGCCCACCACAACCACAACACCTCCTGAGCGGGTCGCCTGGTAGAGCACAGCATCGGTGTCTTACTTGATCCAATGCAGTGTTCTCAATATGTAAATATCAATAAGTGCGTGACACAATAAAAACACTCCAGAAGAAATTGAATTTGTGGAATGCCTGCCTATCCATTAAGAGGGAAATCTTATCTGTTTCGAAAAATTCAGCAAGGTTCGACACCCATGGTTGGGCAGCTGGGCCCCGTGATCTGTCATTGTCAAGTGCCGGTCGGCGTCTGGCGCCAGACTACACGGAAGAATTATCATGTCGTCGTGTACGTGGGTGAATTAGCTGCTGGTGACGTTGCACAAAAGCTATTAAAAAACAGTCTGGAGGGAGAGAGGGGTCTGGAGGCATCCTCAGAGTCTTCGATAGCGCCACAAAAAATAAAACACAGATATGCAGTTCCTCATTGTACCTATAATACAATGAACCCCACATTACTGTGATTCAGCATTCTCAAATTCATCTATTTGTGAACTCTCCTCTGTAAAACTCACCTGTTTGCTGCTTTTGTGCTCAGGCAAAAGCAATAAAAAAGTACTATGGCATCAGCTGGGTGCTTGATAGATTCTTGCAATTCATTTCTGGGCCTAGTCCCTAGCCGCCATGAAGGGCAGTTCACTGTATAGAAAAGGATCATCTGGCCAGGATGGCCCGTTTTTTTCACTCAAACATCTAAGAGCTACGACTGTGGTCTTCCTACAGCTCTTTGGGTTGTTTTTGTCACCCCGCAGTTATTCATCAGATCCAAAGTGCTTGATCTTTCTGTGAAGGTGTTCAAGAAGTTCTTCAAGGGATAGTGGCTTTGTCAGTCCAGAGGTTTGGGAGTGGTTTAGTCTTTCTAACTTTAGCCTTGATTTATTTTTGGTTGATTTTGATTGAGGAGCAGCTAGTGGGCAACATCAGTGGCTGTGGTTGTAAAGTGCTGCTGGTACGGGGCTGAAGGATCGTTCTAGATATTTCAGATTAGGCTCCAAACACCCTATTGCTGTTTGCGCTCATGTCAGTTCTTTCCACCAGGTTCCGCCACTTTTGCTGGCATTGTTCAGATCGGGAGGTCGTGAGCTCCTCTCCTGCTTTAATGGAAACTAGGTGACAACAGAATGTGACAAAGCAAGCCAGGAAACGATGTTTCAATGCTTGCCTCTTTCCTACAATGACATAGTCAGGCTGAGATCTGCAACAAGCACATATCTGAGTCCTGAAAAACTTGTTTAAACTTATTTCTTAAAAAAAAAAAACAGAGTTTTTCAGGGTGGTGAATTTTTTTGAACTTTAGCCGCGAATAATCCTCTGCGCCCACTGCATGAACCTCAACAGGGTGCACGTACGTAGATGGCAGTTTGGATGCTGCTCTCAACGCCAGTGCATTCAATCGTGATGTGAGGCTGAGCTCCCAGTAGGCCCTCCACCCTCTTGGCCGACTGCTGAGGCCCGTCCCCTTGCTTGACAGTCAGCTGGAAGTCTGCACCCAAAACCTTGGCCATGGCCAAACGCTCAGGGAACAGATCTGAATGGGACAGTTAGGTGATTAGATAAAAGCAGACAGGATTGTCGAAAGGATCTGCTGTGTTCATGATGGAAGTCATGTTACCCGTGATGACAACTTGCGAAGCGCCCATTGCCTTGGCCACAAGCAGAGAGACCAACCCAATCGGCCCTGTGAGACAAAAATGAACACACAAGAAGTAGCGACAACCACATGACACACCACCATAAAGTGATAAAACGCTCACCCTTAAGTTGATGTTTGAGTACTAAATTAATGACATACAAGAGAAAGACTTAATGCACCGCAATTTTTCCAAATTTGATTTTACATTTTAGCGGTATGTTTTGAATCTTATTCACTCTCATAATGAAGGACACCAGCAAATCGCTTGACTGCATTTCACTCAAGTACAGAGAAAAAAAAACTGCTTTTAAGACTGATTCTGGGCGGGCGCATGATACACTTGGTGCGTGTTATTCACGGTATTTTATGGTATAAAAATTGCTCCAAGGTGTCGGTATCTCTCTGCAAACACCTAGCCCATTTCACACTTGTCAGGTCTTGTCAAAGGGTGAGCAGTGTTGTTTTGTTTTAGTTTTATGACACAGTGGGTAACATCATTAAAAAAAAAAAGTCTACTGAAAATGTTAAAGATATTATCGTTAACTCATTCACTCCCAAAGACGTTTTTAAACGTCTTTTCAGACTTGGTCCAGAATTGGCTGGTACTGAATGAGTTAAGACAGTTTGTGGGCAAAGTACATGGAATCATGTTGGGGACCACCACTATTGAAAATGGATGGACAGAAACACGTTTTGAAATGATGGAACTGCTAACCACACAAAACAAAATGTGTTTGACTTGAAGACATTGCACTGTGGATGTTTTAGTTGTCCATTAGCTTCCTCCTGTGAAATATGTCTGCTGCTACAAATGTTAATGTTCAGCAGTTTTTTCCCCTTGTTAAGACAAACAGATTCCTTACGGTACATGTTCAGGCATGATTCAGTCACACCTTTGTATATTAGTTTCTCATTCCAAAATAATACTGTTAGTTGTTGTCGTTTGATTTTTAAAAAATACCTGCGCCGCAGATGAGCACGGTGCTCCCGAGGGTCACGCCGGCCCTGCGACAGGCGTGGATGCCCACGGACAGAGGTTCAACCAGAGACCCCTCCTCAAATGTCACATTATCAGGCAACCTGGAGAGACAAACACATTTCAAAGTCAGGAAGATGTGGCTAAAGATTGAGAAAGAGTGTTGCTGTCAGAGGACAGACACCGTTCGGTAATTCTTGGTGCGGAGCCGAATGCGTTACTTGTAACAGAAGTTGGCACTGTGTGTGTAGTATCTGCACAAGCTGCCATCATCGGGCGGCGTGGCACAACAGAAGATAGTCGGCGATAAATTGTAGCGCCCGATTTTGAAAAACTCGTCCATCTCTCGGGGAACAGTTGGCTCAACGGCCACCCTGTCTCCTGTAGTTCAAAACAGACAAAGGTGTATTATGACCCCGCACGTTGTTCTGGGTTCCACATTCTAAATGTTTTTCCAAGCCCTAAAGTCAGCAGACTTTTCAGGGAAAAAAAAAACGAGAAAAAAAAATTAAAATGAAAAAAGATAATTTTGGACATTTGTATAATATCTGTTTTATATATATATATATATATATATATATATATATATATATATATATATATATATATATATATATATATATATATATATATATATATATATATATATATATATATATATATATATATATATATATATATATATATATATATATATATATATATATATATATATATATATATATATATATATATATATATATATATATATATATATATATATATGTACACACACACACACACACACATATATAAATAATTTTAGAAACCTATGTTTACGTCTTTGTTTTTAATAGTTTTTTTATGTTTTAAAATTTTTCTTTTAATTTGTATAAATGTTAGCATTGTATGTTCTTTTAGTAATTTTTGCAAGCTACATTTGTTTCCTCTGCTTTGCTTCTGCATGTCGTTAACTGTTGTGTTTGTAAATACTTTTTGGTCTTTGCTTGTGTGAAGCACATTGACTTGCCTTGTTCAAAAAATGTTTTTCCTTGCCTGGCTTTACTTTTGGTTTTGACTAGGTTTTGGAAGCCAGGCAGAGGATGATTTTCCCCATTGTACAATCATCATATCCTTTTCGAGATCGCCTTCAACAGCCACAAGCATCATTCATCATGAGGTGAGTTTGTGCAGATGAATTTCCACCTGCATTAATGAGTTTGGTAATCTCATATCGTATCATATCACTCATGGCTTTCCAAAAAGTTTGGTAGGATGGCATAACACGGGCTTTTGCTTTCGTGAAGTTAAAAGGCACAGCAATCACCAGCCAGCGCGACACCATGTTTGTACTCTTTTAATCAATGTCAGAGGAATAAATGATCACTTACTGACGATATTAAGTTAGCGATTCAGCATAGTTTTGGAGTGCTGTTGTGTTGATGTAATTATGCAACGGCATGTCGCCCGGATCCAATTCGAACAAAACTTAATAGTGTACTATATTTCTTTGTCCACACTGGCGACACAGTGAATTTGGCATCTGGTTCTGCTTCTGACCTCACACAAAGACCTGTGGACGTATCGATTTGGCAATGAAAAAGGTGCAGTTAGTTACTGGCAGAAGACAAATTGCTCAAAAACACATTGCTATTTTTGAAATTGAAGGCCAGTTTAACTTTCTTGAGCAAAAATAAATAAAAATAAAAAACAACTAAAATGAGTTTGTTCTTCAAACATGATTCATTTTGACATAGACCCTTTATGCTAGCCGTGGTAACAGTCTTGGAAACAGATATATTTTCCATACTTTTCGAAATTGGGAAATTTTTAGAATCAAATTCCATACGTTAGAGTGTGGGAATTTTTACTCATGCTTTTTCCCAACCATGAGGCATTTCGGCTCACTCACCTGCTTGAAGGTGTTTGACTGCAGAGCCGACCTTTACCACCCGTCCCGCTGCTTCATGTCCTAACACCATTGGCTTCGTCAGCACAAAGTCCCCAATGCTGCCGTGCTGCCAGTAGTGGACATCGGAACCACAGATACCAACTGAGTGCATCTGGAGCAAAACCTCTGAAGGCAAAAGATGACACAACTTTGAGAGCACATATTGAATAGGGAACACCTACAAAATTGACATTTAAATTTCATTTTAACCGTTTTATTTGAGATTCAATTTGGTCATTTTTGGGGGTGGGGTGGCATTTTAGGGGGTACTCCTGACTTATTTCGTATTTTTAAGACTATTTTCAAGCATTCTTTTCGCTTAGTATTTTTAGATTTGGTGTCAGGACACACCGAATATTTTTGTGTTTTGTATGTGTTTAATATGATGGGGGGGGGGGACATAATATGTCCTCCAATTCTGGAATGACAGTTTAACTTTTAAGTCAAGATCAACACCCGTAAGACACGAAATCAACATTAATAAATTTATGTCAAAGTCATGCAAACGCATAAGTATTTGCGGTCATTTTTTATGGTTTACGTACAGCCAAGTAACATTTTAAAGGAGACATGCGCAGGAGTTTCGTACCATTAGGACCTGGCTCCGGGACAGGGCGTTTCTCCTGGGGAACAGTCAAACACAACCTGGTGTTGAGAGTGCACACACCTTGCAAGAACTTGCCAAGTGAAAACTATTGTGAGAGTGTACCAGTCTGAGGTCTCCCTTGGAGTGCAGAACCACGGACAGATTGTCTTGCTCCATGTCAGAACACACTCGGTGCTGCCACGCGCGTGGAGAGCAGAGAAGCGAACTCAAGTCCGACTGACAGGGCGAAAGGTGGGGTGCACTATCATGTTTTGAAGTGTCGAAGTACAGTGTCTGGGGGCTGGACCGAAAACCAATCCGTGATTGGTTGAGGATGAGCGGCGCAGTCCATTGTGAAGGGGTTAATGCCTGTATTTCTAAAAATAGAATAGAAACATTTTTGCACCAATCGACGCTATTAATCCTCACATGTTTAAATAAAATGTTATTAAATATTATGCATTTGTTACTACACATTTCTTGATGTTGTTTAATACCTTGTGTTGCAGTCCTTACCCCTTAGAAATGCAGACAGGTCGACTCGTTCTGTTGAACATGGCGGACCATACCAAAGATTTTCGAGAAAGGAGACTGACGTTTTAAGATTAGCATCGTTTTCAAATCATCTAGCACACGTTATTAATTGTAAAATAATTAAGAAGATAACGTTCTTTTTTAATACACTTCTACCTATAACAGCTCTAAAAACTAAAATGTAACCAAATAATTATTACATGTTCTGCCATTGAAACGTTTGAAGCTTGTAGTATGTGGAAGAGTTGATTGGCTCAAAGTTGAGCATGTGACCAAAGACAACCTGAGAAATTACATTTAAATAGCGCTACCGAGTGCTTTATTTTACTTTCTTGTCAGATCAATTTGAATACATTGGAATCATTCCAATGTATTCAAATCAATTTAGGCACATCCCGAATGTGCCTAAATTGACACGCTTGAAGTATTTTTACAGAGATTCAAATAATTTTATTGTCATTCCAACACAGATTTCAACATAAACGCACCAAATGTGATGCTCGAAGTCCTAGGTTAGCCCAGTAAGTACCAAGATTTGTGAAATGGGAGATGCTAATTCATGGTTTGAAATTGAAAATGTAGCAACGTTTGGATGCAGCAGGAAAAAAATGCAAGAGGCTTGTATTGCAGATACTATTTCAGGTCTTCGTAGTTGACAAGAAGGAACTGATTAATGTGTGGGGATGAATTGGACATGGGAGTTTGATGTAATGGCGACAGAGCCCCGTTCGGGTTTAACAGTTTAACACAGGGGTGAGCAACCTTTTACACTCACATTTTAACTTTTCCTTGGTCAGGCTTAACACCTTATGCCGAGAGGCTGTGTCCAAGAAACATTATTTTGTTGTTGGCTAATTTACACTTGTCCTTGTTCAAAGTTAGACCCTCCTCGCTAAGTCTTCTCAACACACCTGGTGTAGTCTGGTATCATGTTCAATCTGTCTTTCCCATACACCAAAATGTTGTCAGCATGGCACACCATGCCATCACAGCCCTCCAGAATTTGTGTCATCCTTAGCTGGAAGTATTCTGGGGCTGAGGATATTCCAAACGGCAGCTTGTTGAAACAATAGCGACCGACTGGTGTGATGAAAGTAGAAGAGTGCTGTCTTCAGTCAGTGGAATCTGCCAAAACCCTAACATGGCATCTAATTTCGAGAAGATTTTTACTTCCATTAGCATCACCAGTGAGTGATCCACATTTGGCAGAATGTGCCTCTCACGCTGCACCCATTCATTCAAGTGGGTCATGTCTACACACAGTCTCGGTCTTTTTTTTTTTTTTTTTTTTCTTAAACCCTGGTTTTGGCACCAAGACCAGGCCAGTGCACCATGAAGTGGGTTTTGTGACCTTTGATATCACCCCCATGGCCTCCATCCGGTCCGGCTCTGTCTTCACCTTATCATGTAATGGGAGGTGAACTCAACATGGGGCGGACAGAGCATATGGCGTGGCACCTGGTCTTAGTTCAATTTTGTATGGCGTTGTCAGTTTCCCCAATCATTTGAGGACTGCGGGGTATCACTTTATTACATCATCTCCCACTTGAATTGTGTGCATACGCTTCACAAGATCCAAAGCTTTAATCGCTGGTAGCCCTAACAGTGATTTTGACAGTGTTCACCACATAGATGTCATGTTCAATGTGTTTATCTCTCACCTTCAGTTTTCCTCTGTAGTAGCCTTTTACCTCCAAAGGCTGCCTGCCCGGGCCATACTGGGGAATTTTTGAGGGTTTCAAAGTCCCATGTTTGTCTGTTGAGTAGTGGTTAAATGGGATAGCTGTGACTCCTACTCCAATGTGTAATTTAAACTCTCTTGTTTCTCCAATTAATTCCAGATGTTCTGTCATTTCATATTCAACACCGTCCGTCCACATCAATAAACATTTCACCCAAAAAGGTGGAGGCCAGCGTTACAATCTATGGAGTCATCTGTGATGTCATGGATGCTGCCAGCTGACTGACATTTTTGGGCAAAATGTCCATTTCTTTTGCATTTGCGGGATTCTGTATCTTTAGTGGGGCAATCTTTCCAAGGGTGGTTTGTTGTATTTCCACATCTCCAAAAGCTTGTGACTGTTTTCTGGTTTGAGATGTGCACTGCTTCTGTACCCTCCTTATGGGACCCTCTGGGTTTTGGGTCTTGCAGTCATTACAGTTGGACACAGCTCACCAGTGCTGCCTTGCATTCTTCTTTCGAGAATTTTGCACAGCAGTCATAGGTCAGTATTGAGAACAGGACAGGCCTCGGCACCACAGCCCTGGGGAAGGCAAGTACTGAGGGAGATGGAGGAGGTGATGGTGTTGTGGTCTGTTGGTCAGGAAGTCCAGGAGCCATTTCCCCAGTGATGGACTCAGGCCAAGATTTATTTTTATTTTTTTAACACCAGGTTCGGTGAGATGATGGCACTGAAGGCGGAGGAGAAATCCATCAACAGCAGGTGGTCGTTGGCATTACTGTTTTCCAGGTTTTGAGGGTCACACATTTGAAAAATGTTACTTCCATTTTCCGAATTGCTTCTCCTCACGAGCGTCGCGGTCATGCCGCAGCCTTTCCCAGCTGAGCTGTCTGCAGGTGGGTCACATCAAGAACTCGTCACCAGCTAAAGTATTTATTTGATCACGTGTATTCTCACGATAAAATCAATCAGATTAAGTGAGATGCAAAACAAGGTGGTATGCATGTCAGAATTACATCACGGGAATATCACGTGGATGTCCAAAATCGATCACATGCTGACGCTTTGAAATAAACCAAGAGCATTTCATTTCCAGTGAATGACATACATTTGTTCTCTTTATGACTTTGGCATGCATATGTGGGTGTTAGACTTGGAGCACGGAAAAACAACTTGGAAGGCGTCTCACCAACATACTTTTGCAGGCTGCACACACTGACATGCTCCTAAGTGAACAAAGTAATACAACAAATAAGTCCAATGCTGACCTCAGCAGTCACCGCTCAAATAAAGAAAAGCAAATGTTTCACCTGTAACAGTGTCCCCGATTGGGTCATCCTTTAAATCGCAACATGCGCACGGTTCACTCTCGGATGTGCATGTACAAAATGAGTCATTCATGCTAGAAGAGGAATCACTGTTGGCAGCCTGATCGGCAAAACTCTTCAGGAAACACAAAGAGGCAGAAATCAGGCACATTAAGGTGGGGTGAGTTTTAACAGATTAACTCGGTAAAATCATCACCTTGTGTCATTAGTCATACCAGTGTAGGTGGTTGGTCATGCTCCCAAATAAGCCTTCCAATCACATTTCTTACTGCTTAAGAGACAAAGAACACAATCACTAATATGTATTAATTATGCTTGTGGTTCCGTTATTGTACATGGCTGTTATTCTCAACTGGTGGGTCGGGACCAAAAGTGGCTCACTGACCTATTACTGTATGGCTGGCTGAAAGTAAAAATGAAGTCATTTGACTAACAAAAGATTGAAAGAAAGCTTGCATGGTGCAAACTGAAGTATCATCGGCATTGAAACAGACTCAATTAACAAATGACATGAGTATTTTTATACTAGTTGAATAATTCATAATATTTAAAGTGTTGCAGCTTTGCTCGTCTGTGTCCTTCATTTCCTATTAAAAAAACAAACTGTTTATGTTGCACTTTCCTAAAAAGAAAAGATTAGTGCCAAAACGTGTAAAGATTTGCATCCATGTTTACACTCACCTAAACTCATTAATCGAAAAACCGAATATTTCAGTTATTAATAATTCCATTTAAGGGGTAGAATTGTGTTTCTTCAACAAAGGGAGTTGTTGATTTTATTAGATGTGGCCAACATCATAAGGGGACAATTTTTTTTCTTTTGGGGATGGGTGAGCATCAAATAACTGAGCCAGTTGACTGTTGCTGTTGCTTTTGCTGTTGAGCAACCTCCAATTGGGTCCCAAAGCGGCTTCTAAAGCCGCAGCGACCCGGGTACCTGGAGATCCTTTTGACTGGGAACTGTTCGTAGCCCGAAGGCACGGCCAACACCGCTTGGAGGTCATTCCCGAGTTGGGCTGCGGTTGCTGTTTTGATGTGGTTTGGCTGTGGATTATTTCTTTATCTTGCGACTTGAAGGAGCATACAGAAAGTGAGAATCCTCACCATCCTGCACTGGGACTGGAGGCATCACATAGTGACCGATGCTCACTGACTTGGTACTCTGTCGCTTTTCACACGCACTCAGGAACAAGCTGTGAAAAACTGTTAGCTTGTCCCAGACGTACTCCATGCTTTGAAAAACCCTGCAAAAAGAACAGCACCTTTAGTATGCGACCGACCATGGTGGAATCAATGTTGAAGCAATTATGTGACAAACCTGAGTGTGTCGGGGTGTCTAGCATCATCACTGAAAAGATAATCTGCTGTTCTCCAACCTGTAATTATCCCATTTTCCACGACTACAAGGAAGCAAAATGACCAATTTGTTCTCGCTCATGAAAATGTTGACATTTATCGAAAGCGCTTAAACTGAGGTTGTTGTGGCACTGTTTTACCTTTAACTCAAATGTTTATTAATGTACAAACTGTTTCTGCTCATGAAGTAGGAAGGATAATTACATAATTACAATTAATCTCAATCAGCACAGTACTAAATGGTACGAACCCCAAATTTAACTTGGATTGTTTAATGTTTCTATTCTTTATTAAAATGGTTAATAAATACCGGTACACTTTTATCGTTTTTATGGATGGGTGCTTACGTGAATAGCCACCACGATCTTTAGCTACAGTGCTAATGGTTGCGTGTAAATATCCACTCTTCACGTTTTACTTACGCCAAAAATCCCGACGGGACTGTGGAACACTGCTTGAAAACCAGGCCTTCATATTTGCAAACATATTACGACTTGAATTAAATCGGGTGTCTGTCAGTAACTTCCAGTCGCACAGGTTGGTCGCCTGCCTTACTTTCAAACACGCCGCCTCTGACTCCTTCAGAAATGGTTGTTATGGACAGGGCATCGCAACTCCCGTTGTCACTCAAAATTGCACTAGCTGCCGATACACTCTGGTTTATTTATGTTATACGTTAATATTGTTGCTCTTTGCGTTCGGTGGATGATACAGTTAAACGACCTCCATTCATTTTTTTAACACAAAGAAGGAAGAAAAAAATGAGTTACCGTTTCTGCTTGGATGGTTTGTTTGACCCAACTAACGTCACTATTCAATAAAGCTTCGTTATGTATTTTTTTGAAAGGTCATGAGAATAATTGCTTTTTATTTTATTCATTAATATGCAGTGACAATAGCAGTTGTTACATGTTAGTTTTGAAGACTAATTTCAAGATTTCTCCAACTTTAACCCTTCTGTTGTAGCTTTGCATTTCTATTTCCTATGTATGTTTAAATTATCATGTACATTTGCATGTATAATTTGCATATGTGTATGATTAAATATGCAGGAGGAAACATTAGGCACGAACATGAACAGAAGGGTTCAAAATAAGTTTACAGGTCTTAGATTCCATGTCTGCTGTACAGAAATGAACCGCTAGATGGCAGTATTTTATAAGGCACAGCTCATGTCCTTGTTTAAGACTCCAAACAGGTCTTTCAAATTCCGGTACTGTACTGCAATGGGTTTGAGGTAAAATCAGGCAACGATAAAGCATCATATATGGATTAGTGCTCTTCTTTTTCGCCCTCCAAGAGCCCTACATGAAGCTACTCTTCATTTTCTCTTATATCAAAACAGTGAAACGGTCAGCTTTTATTTGATGATATTCTGCTGGGGGCTCCAGCTGCCATGAGTGATAACATTTAAGTACTTATAACGCAAGCTGTTATGTTTTCAACTCCCATTTATTCACAACAGCGTCAAGGTGGCTGCGTGGGACAGATCACCTCACTCCAGAGCAGCTAGGGTTACAGAACATCGCACTGGGGTTGTGAGCAGGTCAGGCGCTTGTTGCAATCACACTAAAGCATACATCGCCTCCCCCAATATCCATTCCAGTGATATCATTTAGCCTTGTGTTTTATAACAGTGACAGCCTATTAAAGCCGTTATTGCAGTGCAGGAGTGCTGCCAGGATGGTTCCAATCCAAGTGATGGGCTTGAGACGCTCTCACTCTGTCACCATGCAATCGGCTCTTTCCCAGAATGTTATGGGCAATTGCGGTGCACAAGTTGTACGACTGGTCCAAGGGACTCAAAGCAGCACAAACTCTGTTGCCATGACAACAGTGAAGCCACTCCCAGTGACCCCCATCCAAAACCCACCCATCATGTCGTGTTCAGAGTGTGCTCTTAGAAGAGGAGCTAGCTGTGCTTATTAAACGTAGAAGGACAAGCTCCCCATTGCCTTCCCATTTTAACAGATTGTATTGGATCAAAACAACAGATTCATCAATGCATTTTATGCATTGAATGTTTTGACGTGCCGTACAGAACGAATCGGTTGATCAATGGATACTACAGAGAACACTGAAGTCAATGTGTATTTAGGATCTTTTTCATTCTCAGTTATTGTCTGACTGATCTCATATGTGAAGATCGTTGAAACTTTGGACTGTGGGTTTTGAATTTCTTCTCATTTAATCAATGAAATAATAATTAACTCCAGCTCCAATTCCATCACTATGATTTATTAATGCCCTCTTCATTCATTTTGCACATCCACGTATTTCATATGACACTATGCCGTACTGTACAGTATTTGGATATTTCGCGATCCAGCACTAATTCATATAGCTCTCTAATGGTGAAGTGATTGGACCGGTCTTTGTCTCCATTTTTTGGTGCCAATTTTGTCCACTGAGCTTGCTTCCCACTGGAGGACAAAATGGTCAGTTGTGGTTAAGATGGCCCAACCGTCCTATGGTGTCCTTTGTCACTATCCCACGGTGACATGACCCACATTGCTGCAGCGTCACTCTGGGAAGATAAACCTGGAAATGTTTGCCCTTGATAAAGTCTCCTCTTCATGTTTCTGTAATTGTGGTACATCGTACAAGTACATTTCTGTAATGTAATTACATCGATGCTTTAACTGAGAGAACATTGGGCACAATAACAGCCATATCGACATCAGTAATAATCTAATGATAAAAATGTTGCTCTCATCTTTTAAAAGTAGTGAAACAATATTTTTCGGCAAATCACAGTATGTTATTATTGCATGTCCTTTGAATTTAAATTGAAATCGAGGTTTCGATTTCGGCTCCGGCCTTCCTGTGTGGAGTTTGCATGTTCTCCCCGTGCATGCGTGGGTTTTCTCCAGGTACTCCTGTTTCCTCCCCCATTCCAAAAATATGTGTGGTAGGTTAATTGGACACTCTAAATTGTCTCCAGGTGTGAGTGCGAGCGCAGATGGTTGTTCGTCTATGTGTGCCCCGCGATTGGCTAGCAACCGGTTCCGGGTGGACGCCGCCTACTGCCTGAAGAGCTGCGATTTTTACAAATGATGAAAAAATAATCATTTAATTTTATCTTGTGAAAACATTTCACTGGCTCAGTCTGAACCTCCCTGCATCCATTTTCCAGATCACTGAGTCTCATTAGGATTGTCGCGTGAGCCTATCCCAGATGACTTTGGGCGAAAGCTGGTTGCCAGCCAATTGCAGGGCACCGTTCACACTCACTTTACACCTGCGGACAATAACGAGCAGGGGTCGTCAGCCTTTTTGAAACAGAGAGTTTCTCCTTGCATACTGATTGATGTGAAGGGTTACCAGCATACACATTACTGAGATTTGCTCAAATTACCTTTTCATGCAAATATTTAAAATGAATGATATTCATTCATGTGAAGAGTGTTGTGTTTCTGTTTGTGACCAGCAGGTGGCACTGTAGGGCCCCGCCCACAGCTGCACACCTATTGGTTATTACGTCATTAGTTCATTAAAAGGAATCCTGGCTCAACCACTCATGGTCAAGTCGTTGTTTGTTTGCTCCTGTCACGTTTCGGTCATGTTTGTTTCGAGCTCATTTTTTGTTCATGTCTTGTTCATGTTTCGCTCTTGTTCTCGATCATGTTTTCGCCCTTGTTCTCGCTCATGCTACGGTCACAGTTAGTTTTTGGCTTCAGCCATGGTTTTTGTTTGTTACTTTGGATTTTTGCTTTCTTCATGTCGGAGTTCTGGATTTAGTTTTTCTCTTTGTTTAAAATACAATTTGTCAAGTGCACCCTGGTCCTCCCTCTCGCCTGCTTTTTTGGGGTCCATCACCACCTCGAACGTGACAAAGAGGATGATCATGTTAATTTCTCACAAAAATAGGAAACAGACAAATCAC
>CAAKHF010006686.1:4922-15595 GCA_901007745.1 Hippocampus kuda | reverse complement strand
CCCCCCCCCCCACGCCACAACTTAGACCTGTTTTTAGTTGGTCTATGGTCTAGTGTACTCTCTGTCAGCAAATCGTCAGGTGCACCGGCGGCATGGAATAGAAACCACCCTCGGTGTTTGAAATGAAAATGAAGATAAGCCAGTTTTTACTCTGAGTGCACATGTGCCCATGGTGTTTTCTCGTTGGAAAAAAAAAGATGCAAATGTGTTCACAACATTACATAAAACAGCAATTATAAAGTAAATAAACATAGACATATGGATGCGATGGAAATAAACTCGTCTTTTACTGATTTCTGTTTGCTGTAATCAATGCCTTTCTACTGTCCTCAATGCCTCATTTGTCACACACTTGAATCAGCAACTCTGAGGTAAACATGGCACTCAGCCTGGCAGGATGTTAATAAAGGTGACAGTGGGAGGGCAGAAAGCTGCTGGTGTCACACCCTGGTGTTTGTGGAGGCACAGTGGCATCAAACTTCACCTGCGGTCGAGAAATGCTACACTTCTGTTATCAAGCAAAGAACAATAGTTGGTCATTTAGGTAGAGATGTATTTATTCCAATAGACCCCACATATTTTCTGCAGTGCAATGTGAGTGCTATCCCTCATTTGCATTAAGATCAGGGCGGTCGGTCGCCGTGCTTGATTCGCTGTGGTCCGTGCATGATGTTGGCTGGTAAACTGCAAGACCTCTCATTGCGCATGATGTCGTCGGGTGTGCATGTGACATGGGCAATTGGAGAAAGACAGGAAGTGTTTGTGCCTTCAATGTAATATTTTAATATAACGTAATCATTATGGTTTTCATAAAAATGTTTATGGGGCAAGTGGGGTGGTGCACAACATGCCCCTGTGATGCGGCACAAGCCTTTGTCCTTAAAGTCAAGTCAAAAATGTTGGCGTGGGGTGGAATCATCTCATTAATTACCGTATTTTCCGCACTAAAAGGCACACCTAAAAGCCTTCCATTTTCTTAAAAGCTCATAGCACACCTTAAATTCAAATGCGCCTTGTGTATGGTCATTATGGTAATATGTCGACCCCAAAATGGCGCCTTGCTAGAGACATGCTTACAACGCAGAGTTCAAACTTAAGGCGATCGGTTTCACATTTGAACACAGAAATAGAGCAGCGCCAAGAGTTCAATGTTAACGAGTCAATGTTATAACTTGCAGTCCGTTAAGTGAACTGTGTCACTGCTTTATTAAATAATTTACTGACATCTGATCATCGCTATATAAATCAGGGTGTAGTATAGTGTAGTGTTCTGCTGGCATTTCCTTGAGCGTAGCTCCATCTAGTGGCTGCATTGTAGATTGCATCTTATAATGCGGTGCATCAAATATATGAAAAAAAATTACAAAATAGGCCATTGATTGAAGGTGCACCTCATAATGAAGTGTGCCTTTTAGTGTGCAAAATACAGTATTAGTCCACGAATGCAAGATTAATCAGAAAAACATGTTTAGGCTATAAGAGCACATTGAACATATTGAAAAGAAAATGTTTGACTTGACTTCCACTTCAATGCATTTTTTTCTTCTTCCATTGCTTTTACTTTTATACTTTAAGCTTGTTTAAAATCATTACTTTTATACTTGAACTTAAGTAAAAAGCTGGAGTTGATACGTCAACTCTTCAAGTCTTTTTAAATGTCATTACCTATACAGTACCGCAACTCGAAAAAAAAAATTGGGTGTTCTGGTGGACCGAAGACGTTTCCTTTGACATGGGCTGGGCATATGTAACAATTTGGTGGCTGAACGTTGACAAAACTGTTCACCTGCTGGAACCATGTCTGACTAGTGGCACAGGTAGTTTAACGAGATTTTAGTGAATTTCTGGCACAGTCAGACAGATTGGTTGCTCTGCAGACATGTGTGTTCAAGCCGTCGTATTTCATTCATAAATATGACAACAGCGTGCATCGAACCATCAATGTAGAAAGCATGTCATTGGACAAGTTATTATTATTGTGGCCATCCTTATTATATTTTTAAATTACCCACCTGGTTGTGGACAAGCTATGGGGTGTGGGGAGAGTTTCACACATGGATACTACGATTGGGTGGAAGGGGTCACTTCAAGTGCTCACTTCACAGTCATACAAGCCTGATCACTTCTTGTCATATGTGACCAGTCATATGTGATCATCCTTGCCAGTTTTAAATCATTATTCCGTTTCTTCTTCCGCCATGTCAAGGACTGCGCCTCTCGAGCGCCAGTTTTAAAGGGAAGGAGAGGGGCCGCTTTGATTGGCCGCGAATGAAGTTGGCTGTGCTCACGTCCACGATGGCGCAAAACGCTTGCTTTTAGTTAGTATCCAATCTCAGTGTGTCTGAAAAAAATACCAAAACCCAGTCTAGCCATCCCCTGCGCAGAGTTCCACCACGCCTCACATTAGATTTGCACTGAGCCCAAAAATAGAACCCTTTTTATGCTGCCCTATGCTGCAGAAGCATAAATCATTGTTGAAGCACTAACAGCAGTCATTTAATGTTCAGGCTTCTTGCAACCATTCCTCCACACAGGCTGGAAACACCTCCATACCAGTGCCCTTTCCTTCCCCTTTACAATTATGTGATGCTGAGTAGCATTAAAAAGGTTGATGTTTCTAAATTACTTTTGACTTTCAAGACAAAACTATCAAGCCTGCAGTTGTAAGCACATTTTGACTGGTGGGTCTGTCTTCTTCTCTGTATCTTTGACCTGAGCTTGAACCCAGAGCCTCAACAATAAAGCACAAGGGAGGGGAAAAAAAAGCATACCGTGCGTGTTTGTTTTCAGTCAGTCATGTCATATGCATTTGGCATACTATTCTTTAGAAGCAACAGCAGGCAGATTCACTTTGACAACTGGTTCATTTACATATTGCATTATACTCGGTTGGCTTCATGTGGTTCAAGCACCCCCTGTAGAATCCAGCACAATCCACGTGTGTCTTCTTACCATCATGCTCCACTGCTAAGTCTCAAAGGTTGGTCTTACGCAGAGTTCTCAATGGCCATTGTTCTATTCTACTGTGCATTAGAATGTAAACGTATCAGCCTGATGTTCTAACATCAGTCATTTGCCTAGCAGTTAAAACACACTCGAAGTGATTAGTAGCTCCATCCACGACATTTATATGCACATCCCGAATACATTTCCTTTCTTCAGTCAACAAACACATAATTAAAACACACCATAACACTTCCAATAGCCTCTTGCTTTAATTGGATTACTAGGACTGCAGTGCAATATTAGATAGCCTTGCATTTCAAATTAGCATAGATTTAATTATAGATCTCATTATACTGTTCAATTACATAAACTCAACATTCCATTTATTGGGATGGTTGACCACTGTCTGTATAATTTGATTAATTTCTTACCTCTGACTAATTCAAGCTTCGTAACTGTCTCAATGAGGTTTCACTGACTATACTTGAACACATCAGGGGCCCTATTTCCATTCATAGCACAAGCCTAGCACAAAGACCAATCGAACTGTCCTTCAGTTGTTTTGCAGTTGGAAACACTTTGTGGTGTCCCCTTCCTTCTTCTTTGAACACCCCATCGTTGAGGCTATTCTGCAATTTGGAATAAGCCCCGCCAAGCAAAAAAATAAATAAATAAATAAATAAAAAAGGAACTATTGGTGTCATGATGGCGGTTGGAGCTCAAAGTGTGTGTGTCGATATGGTTGTTATGATGACAGTGTTCTCTTGTCTTTCAATCATTCCATCCTTCTATTGAGTTTTCCTTCTCTTTCGAGCCTCTGTCATTCTCTGTCTCTGCAGCTCAACAAAGGCCCCACAGAGGCTTTCAAGTTTTCCTCCATAGAGGGAGTTTTTTTTCTTTTCATAGTGGCAAAGTGACAATTCAGTTGGACGGAATGTTGATGGATAAACAACCATTTTATCGCTGCTCTCCTTTGGTATTTCTTGGCGCGTTGGCACTATACTGCCAATGTGGCCGCGTAAACAAATAAAAGTCACATGCTGTCCGGAGCGCTGTGTGGCATATTATTCCCTAAAAATGCCTGCATTATACAACGTTCGGGCAATCAGACTTCAGTGAATCTATTGCTAAGCTGAGGTGCATTATTAGTTAGGCTTGGTGGACATCTGAGTGTCTTTTCTTGTTGACCAAGAGTTATGTGATTATGTGAATGGACTGTAGCTTCCTGATCTCAGCCCAGAGCCAGTGTTTTGTTTGTTTGTTTATTTATTGAACATATAAACCGATAATAGACATTTTGGCAGGAAGTAAAGGGAAGTAAAAAACAAAAACATGACCAGAAAAAAACTAATACATAATTCAGCACAATTTACATGTTCAAAGGAAATTAGGAAGAAGTAAAAAAAAAAAAACGTATCGAGTCCTACTCCTTGTTCTTTGTGAGTTTTAATTTAGGTTGATATTAATAAAATAATGGATCATTCAAGGAAAAAAGTGTACATATGAACAAATGCTTATTCCCTGATGTATATACTTGCATATTTGTAAAACTTTCAGTTTTTACAGGCACTACTACACACCGGCACATTATATGTCACTTTTCTCTCATACTCATATTCAATATTCCGTAACATTACAGCATTTCATACATTTACCAACCTAATTCTGATTTATATGCTGGTAGTTTTTGTGGTACTTTACTTTTGAAGCCTATTTTTGAACAGAGCAGTGTTGCCATGATAGCGGCCTGTCAGTGAGGAATGTATTCTGCAATGTTCAGCAATGGAGGACATATTTTGTTTTATGTAGTCAAGAGACTGAGCTCGTTGTGACAGGTAACCATGTGGATAATGTGACACACTGACAAATTACACTACAGTGTTTATAGCTTATTGTTGATCTTTGTTTCCTTGTGTGTGCTCGTGTTTCCGATTTGTATGTGCCTCACTTGACAGAGGAGGTCGAGAGAGAGTGAGACAGGGGAACGGTCCAAGGCTAGAGATTCAATCTGGCTCCAGTGGTCATGTGATTAATCGTGGCCAGGGACCAGGGTGCTGTAATTTATGGTGAGGGTAGAGTCGGGGGTAGATCACCTCATTGCAACTCCAAGGGGAAATCTGTCTCTCCAACCAATCTGGTCTTCTTCTCCAGATCTCCTTTCACCAACACAATATCATATTGAGTAAGCAGACCATTTATTTCTATGACAATGCAGATGATGAAAGAGATTCCTTGCATAGTTTTTTAATAAAGGAGAGGTGACACATTGAAAGATTATAACAGCTAGATGTTTGCCGAAGACATGATGATGACTTCAGGAAGTGGGCTCATGAAACACAGAAGGCCTCCATTACACCGAGCAACATGGCCAAACGCCACTGAACTGGACAGTTGCGAAAAAAAATGGAGTCGGCAACTCGGACCCGCACACTCAGTGATCGGCCCTCGCACAGATACCAACTTACTGCAACGGAAAAAATGTGCCCCCCTCACCCCAGGTGTTCTCATTAGGAATCAATGTTCTGAGTCACCCCGACTGTCGACTGCACGACTCTTATTTTCGAATGAACTACAAAAAATATATACACGGACATTTGAAAGATAAATTGTAAGAACAAAACACATACACACACCAGACATGAATGGACGTAGTAAACGCAAGTGTAGTTTTCCTGATATATAATCCTGTTTATCAATTGGATGTGCTTATCCCCAATGTTTGGGACCCCAATGCCCACGAAAGGTTTTCCGTGTTACAATTGCATTGTTTGGTTTGAGCTACTTGGGGAAAATGTTATTGTACCTGATTGTTGTCACTGACAGTGTAATGGTTCATTTATCTGATTTCCTTGCCGGTAGCATGGGTTCACTTCCCATGTAGTGACAGTGTGAATATCAGTGTGAATGGTGTTGTGTTATTTTTGTTATTTTGACTTCAAAATGGCGCCGCGTGAGTGGCTGCCTTTCCAGCAGCTCCTATATTTTGTTGTTCTACTTCTTCCTTTCAAAACTTTGCTGCTGTGAAATGGGAATTTCTCCATTGCGAGACTAATAAATGTTTTCTTATCTTAATCTGTCTCCATACAATATATGGCTTCTGAGTGACAAGCAAGCAGTCTGGAGTGCTGTCCGACTTTCTCCCGATGCCGTCTTCGAAAAGCACCAACTCCCCACAACAGCATAAGTGCTGTAGAAAATGGATGGCTGGATATACAGTACATGTACAGTGCAATACATTGCTCACCATGCCTCTGTTTTTCCAGATCATAATGGTCAAAATGGTCCGCATTTAGAGAGGCTGCTCTTCCTATATGGAATATAGTAAAGCTGCTGCATTCACACAACAGAAATGATTGATGAGAATGGTGTATGCTGCCATGGAAGGAACGCAAACAGCACACTCATATGGTAATGATGCAGCATTATCAGCAAGTCGGGGTTCAGAATGATACTCACTGATACTCGGGAAGGGGACAGGGTGAACCTGAAACTCTCCACTTTCTCCCATTTGTCTTTTGGTATGTACGGTATGTGTGTGTGTTTTTCCCCCCGATGTCAATAAGTGGAAATGCACATCAGATGACTTTGGAAAAAGGTGTTTTGTGGTGTGTTTTTTGGTGAATGCTGCATTGCCAATCTCAAGCAGTGCTGAGAGCGGCTCTTCTGACCTTCCCCACCAGCTGCTTCTCTATGTGTGCCATGCCAATGTTAGCTACTTTTGCTCGCTGAGTTTTACCCTAAGCATTGCACTTGTTATTCATTCTTGATGATCTGCATGTACTTTTTCGCGTGCATGGGCAATCTCAGTCGGCCTTCGGGTGTAAACGCAGCAGTTCGTTCGACCTTCACTATGTTTATGAGTCTCAGTAAATATTTAAATACAGTGACAGTGGGGCATCTTCTCACCTTACATTGGAGCTTCACAGCAAAAAGAAACATCATGCTGCGTAATATCGCTTGGATAACGGTAGATTTAAGTATTTTGGAAGAAAACCCAATTTCAAATTGTGTGTGTCAAATGTAAACAAACATGCAGTTAACATAACCTGACTGTTATGAGTTTATGGACTCATAAAAAAAAGGCCTTCGCCCTTGACAACTCACTTAAGACTCATTCATGTTGACTGGGCATCTCAATTTGACACTGAATCAATTGTTGGATCAATTTGCATCTTCACGGAGACTCTGTGAGGCGCTGAAGGGTCACTTCCTGAAACTAGCATCACATTGTTAGGATGCATTAAAAGATGCATTGTAAACAATACACCCACCACATGATGAGGTGTGTTTATCGTTCTGTCAATCAATGAATGTAAATAAGACGGGCTTCAATCATTTTTTAAAATCGACATTTTAGAGTTAGAAAAAAAAATGAACAAACATATATTTTACTCCCATTTCACAGTTTGTTTATTTTTGTTTAATTGAGTTGCTGGAGATTCGGTTTGCAGGAAACCAATACAACATGTAATCTCACTATGTATGATCGATGCTATGAGATATAAATATAGCTAATAGATAAATGATACTAGTGAATGCAGATTTCATACCTATTGGACTATTTTGCTCACATACTATGACCACATATAAAACCACAATTCTGCCTTGACATTTAGTTTGCATTGAAAGGGTTGGATTATGATTCATGATTTTCACATTTATCGGTTTCAATTTATATTGATATAGAATTGTACAGCAGCAACCGGTATTATTGCAAACCATATTTAAAAACCCCAATTCCAATAAAGTTGGCACTTTGTGTAAAATATCAATACAAATGGAACACAATGATTTGCAAATCATTTTCAATGTATGCCCTGCGATTGGCTGGCAACCGGTTTAGCGTGACCCCCGCCTACTGCCCGATGACAGCTGGGATAGGCTCCAGCACCCCCCGCGACCCTAGTGAGGATAAAGCGGTTCGGAAGATGAATGAATGAATGAATGAATTTTCAATGTATATTCAATTGAATACAGTTCAAAGACAAGATTTTAAAACGGTTAAACTATTTTTGTTGTTGTTGTTGTTGTTGAAGCAAATATTCACTCACTTTGAATTTGATTGAGGTAACACATTCCAAAAAAGTTGGGTAGTGGCATGTTTGCCGCTGTGTTTCATCACCTTTTATTTTAACACTCAATAAGCATTTGGGAACTGAAGACTCGAATTGTTTCAAGCTTTATAGGTGGAATTCTTTCCCATTCTTTCTTGATATACAAGAAGAGGTCTCTATGCTTTTAAATGTTGTGCCTCAAAAAGTGCCACATATTTTCAAGTACTCAAAGTCTTTTACAATGAAGCCACACTCATGCACAACACGTGCAGATTGTGGCTTGGCATTGACGTCCCTGAAAAAGTCATTGTTTGGATGGCAGGATATGTTTCTCGAAAACCTGTATGTACTTTTCAGCATTCACAGATGTGGATTCTACACACATCGCATGCAAACATACAAACGTCCCTTATGTTTGGATCAACACAAGCTCTGACTTATGTTGAGCAGCAAGCGTTTACCGGCTGATTAACTGGTGACTTAGACCGCTGCCAAGAGTGAGCCAGCTTTTCTCGCCATTATCTTGAAAAGATTACTACTCGGCTGTTTCCAGCATCAAGTCCTCAAGGCTCCTCGCCTGCCTCTCAGACCTAAACTGGAATCGTCTATTCGCAGCCCGTCTTGATCGTCAACGGCCATAAATAGTCGGGGGTGACTGTATCCCTCTCGGTCAAAGTCAGACAAAATTAAACAGTATTACACCTTAAGAAAATGAGTTTTGTTTGTTATCTTTGTTTGTGAATATATAAGACCACCTTTCATAAAAACGGTCATGTTCTGTCTACTTTGATTGTGTTTCAGCTCCAGCTGAAGTGAAGGGCGTTTCCCTCCAGCAGGCGCACCTGCACTGTGTTTCCCCCTTCAACCTTTGCCAAGTATTGAAGGACTACCAAACGCCTTGGTCTCTTGTTAGACCAGGGGAGTCCAAAGTCGGTCCTGGAGGGCTGCTATCGTGCCTGTTTTCCAGCTCTCCCAGGAGCAACACACCTGATTCACATCATCAGGATTGTTCTAATGCTGCTCCAGAGCTGGCTGATGAGCTGATCATTTGAATCAGGTGTGTCACAGCTGGGAGAGCTTCAAAACAGGCAGGACAGCGGCCCTCCAGGACCGACTTTGGACACCCCTGTGTCAGACTATCGACCTTGTTTGCTATACTGCTCTTGATGCTCTCTCAAGTCGCTCTCCTTTTTCTTATATTCTGGTTTGTATTTTTATTTGTATTTCTGCTCTTGATTTTTGGCTTTGCATTATTGGCTTCTTGATGTTTCGTTTGTTTAGTCATGGTATTAATATTAACCATTTGAGTGAGGTGATTTTTGTGAAAAAAATGTACAAATTGAGTCCTTGCACTTAAAATGGTTTCACGTTCAGAAGTTTTGTGCCATCCTTGAATGTTGATTTTTATGCAAGGGAGATTGTTCCACTGCGGAAAAAAATTACAGGACGTGGTTATGTTCCTTGCTTCAAACCCTTTGTTGTTGGGTTAGAATAGTGGATCTTTTAAACAGGCAATGAAAAATCTATTCTCAAGAATGTAATGATATTAAGATCATAAATTGTTCATGTATGCATGTATCTTGTCCATATTTAAAAACTGTATTTGTGTAGTAGGCCTAACATCAGATGAGGAACTGTGTGGGCTTTTGGGCCCCCCAGTAGCACTGATGAAGAAGTGTGCCCCCTCCAGCATTTAAATTGCCTAACCATTGCATAAACCATACATTGAGTCGTGGTGTAATGCCAAAAACAGACCACGAATAAGTCAGAACGCACACACAAACGCACAGTTTTTAATAAAACGGACACTAATATATATATATTTTTTTCAAAACACTTTTTGGGACTGTTATTGCTACCGTGTTGAATGCATGTGTCCTACTGTGCCCGTCGTTTTCACGCACTGTTTAGCAGTCCTTGGTTCCTGCATCTTTAAACATAAACCAGGCGCCCGACGTTGCTGAGATTGTCTCTCGTTGCCAGCAGGTTATAACCCCCTCTCCTAAACCATTTCATCTCCCGCTCTCCCCTCCTCCTTCTCCTCCTCTTCCTCTGTGAGCGCACTCCTCTTCCTACCTCACAGACTCATGGATGCTGCCGCCGCCGCAGCATCCTCTCCGCCTCTCCTCTCTTTCTGAGGGCATCATCAACCCAAACAAAATAGAGGGTGGACAAAGAGAAACAAGTGGCCTGTCCCGGGCGGGCCACAACAATGAGTCCGTCCTGCCTAAAATCGAATGGATTAGCCAATCTATTCTGAGCTCTAATGAGATTAGAGGGGCAGCGCGCAGACATGCAGGGTGGCGGCGGCGTGGTACCGATTCTTCGGCTCCAGGGGGACTGCTCCCCCTGGAAATGGCGCTGCTGACGCCGCTGGACGAGCGGCGGATGTCGGGGGACCTTTGGAGACATTTGAACGCACGCTCACCTGCGCCGCTTGTGAGGAGAGCGGATTCCTCGAAGTAGCGCTCGAAAGTCCGAATATGAAGTACCAGAAATACATCACGGTCATGCAGATGGCCATGGGAGTGACAGCCTCCAACAAAGACTGCCTCCCCACCAAGAGACAGCTGTGGTGAGTTGGAGGCGATGAAAGTGTATCTGCACGACACCGTGTGCGTGTGCATGGAAGCCGGCGTCTTGTTGGGTGTGGGGGGCGGGGGGGGGGGACAT
>CAAKHF010006685.1:21385-36018 GCA_901007745.1 Hippocampus kuda | reverse complement strand
AAAATGCCGAGATGAATTGGACGGTAATGCACTTTTTTTTTTTTTTTAACAGTGTACAACCCAATGCATCTTTATTAAGACCGCAAAGGAGCAACTGGAAAGCCATCAGATTCCCCGCAGCTGCACTGGCATTGAAATAAAGACTTTTTATTTGAACGTTTCGTCACGTTCTCGTGTTGCCAACACGCTGCTCTTTAAATGCACAAAGCTTTTCCCCTACTTGAGGAGGAGGAGGAGGAGAAGGATAGATGGAAGTGGAAATTGATACCAGAATGTCATGGCAGGAAGGTTAAACTAAAATGGAGGTGCTTGCTAAGTTTTATAAATATGTAATGAGTCCTAGTTGAAATAGTAACTTTTGAATGTGCACTCGATTTTTGCCTTTTTTTTTGGAGTAATTGATTTCCCCCCCCCCCTCTCTATATTTCTCTAAATTGATTCCAGCCTGTGTGTGTGAGCCTTTTAACTTGATCCACACACACACGCTTTTGTAATTCTCACTCTGCCTACTTTGATGTTTTTCAACCGCCGTGCTCCATTCTGCTAATAGTTTACCCCCGGTGCCACGGAGCGCTAATAAAACTGGGGTTCACGTCATGTAATTTACCTGTCATGCGGCCTTTAGGAGGCACGCTTAATTTATTATAATCCTAGTGGCGGAGATTACAGGTTGGATCCATTCACGTTTGGCCACGTAGTCAAAGAAAAACCCATTTCACAGCACGAGGCAGAGCGAGAGAGCCAAGTTTGACTTTGCATCTCAAGAAGACGTGCTAACAGAATAAAAGGATTCACCGCCGCTGGGTACAGAATATTCCCTTCTTTCCGAGCACAAGACTGCCTCAAATAATCCTCGATCATCCCTTCCCGACGGAAGCCACTGTAGCACGCCTCCACCATTTTAGGTTTTTTTTTTGGATTGGGGCGGGGGGCTTAAGGGCACGCAGACAAAGAGGCAAGGCAGTGTCACATAAGAGCATTTTCAATGCATATGCCACTGATAGATGACTTTGTGTCTGGAAACACAAAATACATGAAATGGCTGCCCCGTTGTGAGATTTGCGGATGAAGGATGAATGGCTAGAAATGCCCAAAATAAACACGTCACCGTCGCCTGTTGCTGTGCCTCGGTGTGATACCACACAGTCTTCAACTTTGCTGCTACGCCATCAGTCTCAAATACATTTGCAGCATTGTTTCAAGGACACTCCACAGTCTCCACTTTGCTGTCAAGCTTGCCTCAGTCTTCATTAAATTTGCATTGCTGTAATATTTGAGGACACATGACAACAAATGATTGAAAAATAATAACCCATTATTATTATTTTAGGAATTGTTATCTTGTACCCTGCCTTAGTTGTGAATACCACAGTATTACACTCCACAGTCTCCACTTTGCTGTATAATGAGAAAATCACTATCTAAGAATAAATGAATGAATGAATGAATAAATATCGTCCCATGTCTTTTAAGGCGCTGGGAAGCCATCTTACATTGACACTTGCTCGGCCTGCCAACTTGAATACAATGACGTTATCTTCTGTCTCTTCGGTGAAAATGCCACAGTGAATGCCATACAGTTGAACCATGATATGAAAGAATCCTTTTTCATTCATCTCCCGAACCGCTTCATCCTCATTAGGGTCGCGGATGAAAGAATCCGATTTTTAAATTTCTCTTACAAGGTATAGCGCACTGACAACAGAGCGAGAAGTTGTGAGTACAAGTGGCAACGTAAGACGGCTGCCCCCTGGCTTCAGCTGCGAGGAGCCTTTTGATAGTCTATTCAGATGTCTGTCTGTGTTAAAAGCGCATCCACGATGTTTCCATTCATGGGGGGGTTCCATACCAAAATCATGCAAACATTTTAAAATACCGAGGTAATTTATTCTCCTCTTTTATACTGTATATGTGTGGGACTTTTTATATCCACTCTTCATGACATCCTTGTTTGTTTTTCTAATACCAAGCGGGTCACAGAACCCTTGCTGATCCCGCCTCCTCGCTTTGTCTGATTGGCTGATCGGTGCATGGCTATGATGTCAGGACTCTATCCCTTGATGGAGTGACTCATTTTCTGCTACTCCGACTGACATCTCAGACAGACATGGAAAGTGATATATATATAAAAATAAATGGAATGCTTGCCACTCATTTGGAGTCACACTGTGGTCGCGCTTCTCATGTACGAACAACAAAGGCGCCATTTGTATGCATCCAAGTTGGCCGCTCTGGAGGAAGCACAAATCTGAGGCCGTTGTGCTTGCTGAGCCGGAATGAGGGATTTTGCTTCTGTGGAGGCTGAGCTTCGCCCCGGCTTGTTATTTGCTGCGTCTTGTCATCCATATCCTAAAATATCTGCTTAACTGATGAACTCGCTCCTCTCCCGATGGATTGTGGAAAATAGGCAGCTTAATTCTGTTAACTCCATTGCCTTGTTCAAAACGATAAAGTTTCAAAGTTGTGTAAATTATCTTTGTCAAACAAATAAAGACCGATGCAACCGTTAAGTCCCATGTCCACCATTAAAATCTTTTTTTTTTTTTCATTTCCTTCCTTGGGGCATAGCAAATTGTTCAACCAATGTAGGTAAACATATGTGAGAATACATTTGTTGGTACTTCATAAAGAGTATATGCACAAAATAAGTTATTTAAGTAGCCCTATCTTTTGATTGTTTTTTTTTAAGTAAATGAGGAGGGGAGACTGGTGACGTCTGTCATAATTTGTTTTCCATTTTTCTCTCTAACGTTGAGCTCTTTTGACGAAGGGTGTTCAAACGGCTTTGCAAACTAGTTTTGAGTGTCCTTTAATAAATGGCATGAAAAATGGCTGCGCAACTCAAATACAAGTTACAAGTGACCCCCTGGTCTGGGTAAGCTGTGGGGTGAAATGTAAATTTAGGAGGGTTATGATATCGAGTCGAGCTACTGAAAGGTTTCTGTTCAAAACATTTTCTCTAATGCTGTGGTTCTGCAGAGTATAGGACTTAAAATACATGAAGATATGAACACTGAGGAGAATTTGGACAAAAGTTGCCACTGAGCACAAGCAACGACAGCCTCACTTCTTGGGGGCAAGCTTATTTTCCATTTTCACTTTCTCAGAATGCATCTTCTGCTCGGCTTCCAGCGGCATCTTGACAGCTTTGTCAGTTATTGCTTTTTTGTTTTTGTTGTCTGGCTTTTGGGAATGGTCAAAAAACTGCCAAATTCAGCCAAGTCGGTGTTTCTTCAGTAGACGGTGTCGGAGCTGGAGCAAAAGGTTTGCTCAGTAGTAAGAGCAGAAGCTTGGTCAATAGCTAGGTCAGAAGGTTGAAGCACACGCTTAGTGGGTTGGTAGAGCTGGACCAGGATGTGCTGTTACTTGTCAAGTTAGTCCCATTTCTCAAATGTGGCTCGATTTTATGGTCAATGATTTTGCCAATAAAAATCTGATTCGTACTGGATGCATTCGGTCAAATTTAGCTCGTGGTAAATTGTATTTACTTAATTAAGTTACACCTTACCCAAGGCAAATTTGTTTCAACTGTCCCTGAGTGCATTAGCAATGCAAGTTCAGCAAAGGAGTTCAATTACAGAGCAGGCGTGTAATCACACACACACACACAAAAAAAAAAACATTACCTCAAAATGCTGTTTTCCTTAACATTTTTTGAGGTAATAAAGTTTGGAGCACTTGCAAGTGTTACCAGCAACCCGTGATACGACTGTCCCCAGTGCCCCCACCCATTCCAATGAGAGTTGATAAAACGCTAACATGCTAGCAGGCGGTATGTTTAAATAGCATTCTCATATATATATAATATATATATATATATATAAGGTAGCCAACTAAGAAAGCCAGTTGGTTGGGAATTTACATCAAGCCCTGTTTTTTCTCTACTATTGTTGATCAAATGTTAAAACACTAGCAGCTGGTATGCCGGAGTCCGACAGCCGCTTGCCAGATAATGAGCCATTCATGTAACTATAAAACAAGGTAGATGGCTCCCACTTGTCAAACAGTTAGCCAACACCTAATGTTGCAAAATGTCATCTACTAATAATCTAAAATGTCATTAAAAGTGCTGGCAGAAATAACTAAGCGTGTTACATTATCAGCTGCAATAGTCCAAGTGGACAGCTGGTCAGACAGCAAACATTACAAAAAAAAAAAAAAACAATAATAAGTTTGTACTTTTCCAAACAGGAACCGAGAGGCACTGCGATGATGATAGAGTAACGCCAGCAGGGGGTCCCGCTGGCTATTTGAATCCCACGCAGGAACCGCAAGGAAGAAGAACTAAGCAAGTATTTGGAGGCGAATGCTGCAATTTTGGTGAGCATCATCCATGCATCCATCCATCCATTTTCCAAACCGCTTAATACTCACTAGGGTCGCGGGGGGTGCTGGAGCCTATCCCAGCCGTCTTCGGGCAGCAGGCAGGGGACACCCCGAACCGGTTGCCAGCCAATCACAGGGCACACAGAGACGAACAACCATGCGCGCTCACACTCACACCTAGGGACAATTTTTAGTGTGTTCGATCAGCCTGTCATGCATGTTTTTGGAACGTGGGAGGAAACCGGAGCACCCAGAGAAAACCCACGCAGTCATAAAAAAGGGGGGGGGGAGTGCAGCTGTTTTGGTTAACTCATTAATGTCAATACGTAGTCTTGATGACTAAGTATGAAGCTATGTTTTTTTGTTGTTGTTTCGTTTTTTGTTTTTAACTGAACAGAAAAAAAACACTATAACCTAACCCCATATTCTTTCTTTTTCAATGAGTGAAAAATGAAGGTCTCCACTTGACTGAGGCGTTTATTCATCTCTATTGTGGTAGCCTGTTTACTGGTGGCTGACGGAAGTAGTGAAGCATAAATTAGACATCACAGTATTTCCTAAACATGGCTGGTGGTTCAAATATTCATAATTAGCATGAGAACGGGTTACTGGGGGTGGGCCACATGCTCATCAACCGCGCCGCCCCTCGATGTAATTATTTCCACTGCGTGTTAATTGAGTCAACAAATTGGCTTGTAAGATCAGCGTATTGCCTTCAGGTCCACTCTCCGTACGTGCAGCCCAGACAAATGAGACGGACAGTACAACAAAGGCGAGAGTTATACTGGAAAGAATAGGATCAAAACCAGCGATGTGCGCGGGCTAGCATTGATAAATAGCTGCTCATAAGAAAAGTTAAAGAAAAAGCGACTCACAGCTCGGCAAGTTGAAGGTGCTTGAAGAGCTGCCAGGACAAAGTGCTGAGAGGATTCTTCGACAGGTTTCTGGAAGGGAGAGAAGACACAGACTGAAATGAGCCAAATGGTGCATTCACTGACTATAGTCTTTGAACACAACACAGCCAAAAAAAGCGCTGTAACGTTTTGCGCTCCATTTTTGGGAGGTTTCTACTTCCCGTTTCTAACACCCATTGGCTTGCTAGCACTCTGTCTTTACCAACTCTTTACATTTAAGTTATTTTTATTTCTATTTCCCTATTAACATGACATCCGTGTTTGATTTTACTCGACACTTGTGTGACAGTGACTAATCTTATCGGCTGCTCTGCTCTGTTAGCTTCAGCCACTGCATTAGCGTCTCGTAATAGCCGCCACCGACTGGCTAATGGATCTCAATGGGAAATGCTACTTCAGGAGAGGAGATGAAAAAAAACAAAACAAAAAACAGGTTCCAGTTGTAATTCATATTGACTCATTTTTGCAGCTATGTTCTGTTTTTGTTTCCTCACAATCCAATTGCACATTTGCACTTTGGGGTCATTTTAATCGTTTTGCCTTGCTCTTGAATTACATTTCCACTCTCTTTCTCCCTTTCCGTTTGCTGTACGATATCAATCTGCAACAAAATAAGAGCCCTCGAGGGGGTAAAAACACATCTGCAGGCTTCCGGATTAGAGAATGGAAATAAGCACTATTGATAGAGAAGAGACCAAACTGAGACAACTCAATAAAAGAAAGTTGAAAGCTTTTTAAGTGGAATAATTCAATCCGCTGGGACGCCACGGGCCATGTGGGCGAAAGACGCAGAATTAGAAAAAAAAAAGGCAGAGCAACCAGTCATGGAAGCGCAATGTGTTTAAAAATGAATGTGGGGCATCTGTCCGTGCGCTCGTCAAGATTTATGGCATGTCGGAGAGAGTGTTAGCGTTAGGTCATAAAGCGCAGCAACAAATCCCATTATTAGCCCAGCTGGCCGCACAAGAATTACATGCACGCACACGCACACACACACACACACACACACACACACACACACACACACACACACACACACACACACACACACGTTAGAAATACAGCAGGACACAAAGATCCTGATTCTGGCAAAGTACGCCTCGAAACGAGTGACATCAGCTGTTTCGTATTTCTGCTCGATGATCTTCTACGGTTTGCGTCTCCTTTTTACGGTTCAAGTCGATGATTCTGGTCTTCTTTATTGCTTTGCGTGTTTCACAGATTACGTCTTCTACGGTTCGTGCTTCTGCGTTGCGTCTTTGTGCCTTCTATGCTTCGCATTTCGAGTTGTGTCTTCTGTGTGTGCATTGTGGTTCAGGTTTTCTGTGGGTCGTGCCTTCTCTTAGAAGTGTATTCGATGGAAAAGTAACGTCTTTTATGGTTCATATCTTTTATGGGTCACCTCTTCTTGGTTTTGTCTGGTTTTCTTTTTTCTTGAGTGTCTTTTTGGGCGCGTGTCTTCTACTGAGTCGTAACTCCTGTAGTTGTTGCCTTCTGTGGTCTGCATCTTTTATCGTTCATATTTTCTATGGTTTGTGTACGACATGATATTTGCAAATTTTCTGTCGTTTCTTCTACCATTTTTGTCATTTATGGTTGACATCTTCAAAGGCTGAATTTTGTACGGTTAGTGTCTTATACAGTGTGCTTCTTCTGCAGTTCATGAGTTTTTTATAGGTTGCATCTTCTTCAATTATGATTTTTTTCCCCCTCGCCAAGCGCATAGACCACATGTATCAATATACATCTTATTAGTCTTTTTTTTCTTTCTTTTTTTTTCATAAAATAAACTAGTAAACCACATAAGCGCTGTTGTGAAATGTCAACAAAAATGTCAGCTTCCTCAGGGTGGGGAAAAAAAAATATTTTTCAAGATTGACATGCATGATATTTCAAAGTTAGACATATTTTTTGGAAAGTTGGTTCCATGTTAATAACTGAAAGGTCTGTGAGATTATGGGAATGTTGCAAACTAACCAATAATAGTTTGTTATGGCAACAAAAGAGCGTTGTCGTCCTATTCTAATAGCCCACTGACCATGTTTCTTCGGCTGCTGAACGTCAACGCACAAGCAAAGATACCAGTGAGCTGCCATGTTACGTTAATTAGGCGAGGCTACGGTAGCAGGCGGCACGTCCCGGCGGAATAGTTGCCAAACAGAATTATTAAAGAGGCATGGTGGGCGCGTGTCTGTAAACAGAAGGTTGAATTTAGCATTCAGTTTGTGGGCCAGTGACGCTGTCATCAATATTTACACCTAGCTGCAGCTGTTGGGATTGCACGGGTTGGTATGTGGAAGTGATACATCATGACTGTTCTAAAATCTTTGTAGGTTGGGCATCAGCTAATTTTAGTCTGTCGTGGAATTTACAAAGAGGTATGCAAAGGATTTTTTGCTCTTCTGAGTGGCTTCAACAACTTGGCTGCATTCCTTTCTAAAATCAAATTATCTGTCGTTCATTTATTTTTAATGGTAATGCTGTTTTAAAATAAAGTGTTTTTGGGGTTATATTTTGAGCTCTATTTACAGAGCTCCATCTCTATACAGAGCGAAACAAAACTTTTTTTGTGTAAATAAATGCATTTTCTGTGCTAATTTTCTCAAAAATCAGCATCTACCCTCTCCGCCGGAGCACTTGGCCTTCATCACCTTCCATCTTTTGGTATTCTGGTGACGCTAACACTGATTTGTTTATATATTTACTAATTCACTTAGACCCTCCACTTCTATTCCCCTCAGCGGCTCCCCCAATCCAATTTCAGCTGACATTTCTTGTGGAGATGCGAGGGATGACCTTTGAAGACGCCGTGCTTCCTGACAGAGACGCGAAGGAGAAGGGCTAAAAATAAATAAATAAAAATAAACAACAAAATCGCAGCACCAAGGAGGAGTGCAGCTCGTCAGCTAATTGGAATTGTAGGCGGACGACGAGTAGACCGCTTACATGTCAACCGTTTTCGTAATTGTTTGCGACAGCATTAATTAGGGTTGTCTGCTTCGTCCCGTTTTTAAGACAACTGATAAGAATCCATTCGGAGATGAGTCCGAGTCATGGACAGTTGCTAGTTAGCGCAAGTAGCTAAAGTAGCTGCCTTCACTCTAGGAGGGGTGCCCAAACTTTTTGGACCAAAGATCGACTTTTCGATCAACCAACCTCCCGCGATCGACCTGTTGCCGCGCACGCACACGCACACGCACATACACACGCATGCCATGGCGAGCAACAGCCTGACACAGAGGCATGCGACACACTTTTGCAGCCTGTTAACTATCGTAGCTCACAGGTACCGTTTTAAAGTGCTCCCCTCGGCCCTCTAGATTCCTATTCTTTGCCCGTGCCCTCAGTGAACTGTACACGAAACAAACTCTGAATGATAATAATGATAACGATCAAAGATATCGCGCAACAGCTCTGATCACAAGCTACAATTGCAGACTGCTGAGCGCTAACAACTTCCGGTCACGCAGGTCACGCGTAACCGTAGGTTAAAGATTTACTTGCCTTATTTATATTTTATTTTTTAAATACTTTTTGTGAAAATGAAACTGATAGGATGATTAGTTTGCAGTGTACATTAACACAACAACACATATTACTAACATGTACAAAGACACACAAATGGTTGTTTGTTTTTATTTCTCCTCGACACCCCTCGCGATCGACTTGGGATCAGTCCGCGATCTACCAGTCGATCGCGATCAACGTAATGGACACCCCTGCTCGACGGTGATATACGATGTTTTTCTCCCGCTCCATTGCATTTAATTGTTGAAGCTCAAACTAGAAGAAGTATAGATTTTCAAATGATCATGATTTTAGGCTTGGACGGTATACACGACAAGTTTAGTGGGTCTGCAATGAGCAGGGGGTGGGGGGGGGGGGTGATTTCACTGTAATATTCACAAATGTAAGTTCTCAACGTAAGACAGCTGAAAGTTCCCACACCTTATTTCTTGTTTTTCATCCCGGGAATCTCGCTGGAGCAACGCGCAGGCTGCCCTCTCTATTCGCGGCTGCCCACCCTCGCCGTACATGCTGCCCCGACGAGGACGCTAATAGAGTACTGAACGCATTTGCAGTCTGTGTCACGACAAGGCAGATCACAGATGACGCAAACCATAGACTATGTGAACTGCAGATGAAAGAGACGAACCATATTAGACACAAACCATTGTCGACGCAAACTATAGAAGCTGAAGATTCCAGCTTTGTTGTGATTTTTGGAGTACGTGAAAGCACCCCAGGAAGGTGACTTTCGAATACATACTGGACATGATAAGAAGGAAAACAAATAAGATCCATGATACTGAGATGCTACCGTTTCTGTGATCACATATGAAGGGGCAGAAAAAGATGGAAGCCTCGTTTCCCGGGTGCCTCGGCGAGCTGAGATGTAAGGTGAACGGAACTCATTGCATCCGGCACTAACGTCAAAGAGCAACGCTTCATTTTAATCAGCGCGGACGTGCAGGTCGTCAAAGGCGGTTGGTTGGTTAGGTGGTCGATCGGTTGTATGGTGTGCTCTGGGTAAAGTGACGATATATATAGTTGATTCTTTAATTTTGGGGAAAACACACTCATCTGATGATGGCAAGCGCTTCTCATCTGCTTTTTGAGTTTCTTCACATCTAAAAGTAGATTACACGCCACGGCAATGTCCTTGAGCATAGAAGATGTGACTTTGGAGCGCTTGTCTGTAACAGACAAAAAACTACAGAATGAGGAAGGAAAAAAAAATAATAGCCAATCCTTGTCTGAACCTTAAACCGTGTCTGAAGCCTCAATTTGAAAGGCTCGCATTGTCTTGAAACCCTTTTTCAACAAACACTTTGAAATATTTTTTTTAGGGTTCGTGCGACCGGTCAGAAATGGTACAAGCCGGATATACATAATATTTCAAAAAAACTAAACTAAACAAAAAAAAGCATCTACACCAAAACCCAAATTTGAAGTCTAAGTCAACTTTGAACGCTAATTTGAAATCTGAAAGCGGCTTCTGACACTTTCTGGGAAAACTTAATAAACCTTGTTTGAAACTTTAATCCTTGCTAAATACTTGAAACACTAAGCTAGCGTAACTTGAAAGCCTTATCTAACAGAGGTTTGAAATCCTAATTTGAAACCGCAGCCCTTCTTTGAAAATCCACTTTGGGTTCGTGCAATGAATGAGAAAACAAAACGTCGCATCCTGCACCGTCACTCTTCAAAGTCGCCGGGGGGAAACAACCAGGGCAAGAACCTCAAAGTGGGGATGTTAACGAGCAGCCGGCCGCCTAATGAAAATTGTCTTCAATCTAATGAGAGACACGAGCGGTCGCCGCTAGACTCCAAACCTTTTTATCCGCTCTTCTGATTGCATTTGCTCGTCGGACCGTTTGTTGGATGGGATTGGGAGCTGCACGGGAGCCGCTCTGGCCGCAGTCGCCGCCGCCGCTTTATGAAATGCCTCTTGGTGGAATCAATAACAATGTTAGACTTGATTAAAACACCAATAAGGACCCTCCGCAAAGGATTTTACCCATCGGACTGCTGCCATGCAACAACCGCTTTGTTATTTTAGGTTTTTGTTTGGGGTTTTTTGTTTTTTTTTCGCAGAGAAGCGAGCGAGTTGTTGGAGCAAGATTGATTGTGTTTGCATGTGGCCTGGAATGTTTGCATTCTTCCTGGAGGGAACCAACACGCTTGCGCAGGTGGGAATACAAAGCCACCGTGAAGGCTCGTCTCCTTTGTTTGTTTGGAAGCATTCTGAAAATGCCAATATGGCTATTAGGAGTGCATCGGTTCACATAACTGCTATGATCTGGCTAACGATTGACTGTACTGAGATAGACAAAAAAATATCGACCTAAAATACCCAACCTAATCTTGGATCAAAACAAATATTTGAAATCCTAAAAACAGTTCGAAGCCACCAAACCTAAACTCAGAACTGGTGACACACCAATTTTTTAAAATATTTTTTTTCGTAATCAAGCCACCAATAACTGATTTTTGGAGCCAGTCTTTGCAGTAAAAGGAAAAATAATGGTGTCAAAATTGGAAACAAAAGTACCAACACCACCGCTTTTTTTTTGTTGTTGTTTGTTGAAATGACATGCGGAATGTTTGTTAAAATAACCAACTCCTAAACATGTTGAAGGTTTTTCTTTTGGACATGTAGAGAATATACAGCTTTGTTTTTAAATTCTCCCAAAAAAAAACAAAAAAAGTGCAGGGAATTCCCATTGTCCTCCGCATGTCTTGAAATAAATGAAACAAGAAAACGGCTCCCTCAAATTTTCTCAAGTAAAAACGTTTTTTTAAAGTGTCAATTTGACCGAAACGTTAAACGTTTACTTATTTTGAAATGTGAAATGTTCATTTATTTTGGTTTCCGTTTGAAACTAAAATAACAGATGAAGCGAGTTGCCTCTGGCAGCAGCATCTCCCAAAGTGAAAATTTCAAGAAGACGAGGCAATTTTTTTTTTTATATTACACATTTCACGTTGAGGACGACCAAAGTTACAAACAACGTCAAGGGTACAAAGAGCAAAACTCTGTCAATCACATTAAACAAAATATCAAAGACCTTCCATAAATCCCCCAAAATAATTGGATGATTTTACACTACATTTATTATAACCAAGCATCGGTCTAGATAAATTAAAAGATAGTGTGCAAATGGGAATTAAAAAAAATAAAATAATGAAACAATAAATGAATAGTTCCCTGACATGAATCCAGTATCCAATTGATCTCTTATTGGCCTTCAATTATTATTTTTTAAAAAGCCAATGCTGATACTCATCAAAATACCCAATACCAGTGCCAAAAATTGGCCCGGCCGATAATCGGTCTATCCCTCCCCGAAACCCTAACGAAGGATTGAAACCCAAATTCGGAGCTCTGGCTTCACCCCGAACCCTTGCAGGTTAAAATACTCGAAACAGCTCTCAATATGATGCGGCACAGTTGTCCAAGCACAATTACAGTACAAACACATGTAAGCTCCAATTGTTTTCGAATGCGCCTCTTGTACTGGCACTTATCTAATATTGCTAAAATTAGGAATATTATTAGACTCCTGTTTTGGTCATCCCCTAGATGTGTTTAACTATCCTGTACTTCCTCCCAGCAATCCCAAATCCTCCACATGAGATGACAGCTGGGCCAGAGTGCATCAGTAAGTCTCCGCCGTGCCAGTATGCAACCCCCCCAACACACACAAGCACACAAACACGAGTCCCAAGGAGGGGATTTAACACTGCTACAGTTAATTAAAGCAGGACGAGGCAGCCGCGTGCCCGTGCGGTTTGCCACACGTATTGTTTCCAGCTGCAATGAGATTTGATGAAGACCAGCAGGAAAAAGAAAAAAAGAGAGGCACTGTGTCACCGTTGGGTACAAATGTGATTATCAAGTAGACAGCACTTGGCTTGTACAAAAGCTGATGATTTTTTTTAAGAGTCGGTTAACCGTGAGGAGGTGCAAATTCAAAATCGGGACCGTTTCAACCAGTCTTTCAAGAGGCCGTTTGTTCAATGCCAACGTAGGAATCATGAAAATTTGTTTGACACATTGCTGAATTAAGTATGTCATAAAAAGCGAGTGTTTAATATCAGCGAATCACCAAATATAATTTGATATGAATCATATTCAGGGTAATAAAATGCGTCTCAATTATAACTCTTTTTTTTTTGTTTGTTTCAAACTTGGCCGTCGTATCATAGACAAATGTGTACATTTTTTAAATGTGAAATAGAGCAAACAAGCCCAGCTAATGTCACACAAACGCACTCCCCCCCCCCCCAAAAAAAAAAAATCCTCTCTTTCGAAGCTTCAGCAGCATGGACATAAAGAGCCCGCGAGGTTTGTTCATTTCATGAATTGTTTACAGCATCGCCAGACGCTCTCTCGCTCGCTCTCTCTTTCTAGTTGTTTTATTGTGTTACGGTGAGATGAATTCGTGCTCCGGCTGCTGAGGGGCTGCGGCGAAAATGTAATTCCTGTGTCGCATCAGCGCTGTGCCTTTATGAATTTTACAAGGCTGCCGTGTCGTTTAGCCTCATCACTGAGCGTGCGTCGGTTACCGCGGCAACCAAATCTCAATCTTTTTTTTTTTTAATGAAAAACGTGCAAGGTCTACCGTAAATTTTGCGGGGCGAAACCAAAACAAAAAATACGCCGTCGTGAAGGACACTGTGTTTCCGTCACTTTAATGCAGGGAAACGTTTTTCCAAGGACCACTCATAACATAACTCAATAATTTTCAACCATAAATTAGAACCGTTTTTGAGCTATTGAAACCAATGCTTCATCATCCATTTTATAGAAACAACAATTGAATTCAATTGAATATTTATGCATCGTTGCTGATTGACTTGCACCGATTCCACTAACAAGATGGCCGCAAAAAGAGGAAACCTCGAGCAGAATCAGTTTTTCCAAACGGAAATCCCGCATCACGTCAGAGGTCTGTGATACGTCACAATTCTTAGAAAGGAAATATTTTGTTTTGTTTGTTTGTTTTATCAGCGGCCCCCATATGTAGATATCCGCTTTTCTAACATGCTACAAAATTTGCGGACGCCAGTTTGAGAACCACTGCACCCGTGAATATATAATGACCCATACGTATTGAGTGAAACGCTTTTTAACAACCTGTCGCTTGGCACGTTGACTATTTCCATTTCATTAAAGGGGGAAAAAAAAGAATGTGAAGAGTTTCTCCTTGACAGGCCTCAAGGACATGCAAGCGTTTCAACAGCCTCACTTATAGGCTGCGCCGGCATGCAAATTTATGGAAATGCAGGTAAGGTCGGCGGAATGAAGATTTACCATGCAGGCATCTTCACATAATGCCTTGTTATCTTCAAGCGATGGTCCGCCGCCCACATCGTGACAGAATAGGCGGCGGCGTAACAAAGACATATGAGGGGTTTCAGGTTCGCATTGTGAGTATGCATGTGTGTGTGTGGAGGGAGTGGAGTTGAGGCTACTCGGCAGCTGGGTTTAAAGGTGATAGATGAGTGACAAAATTAAATAAAACGTCAAAGATATCGTCACAGTAAGAGCAGAGGGAGAAGACTCCATGGGAGCTGAGGCAAATTGTTTGGCGCAATGCATTTTTTTAGGTTTCAAAGCAAGTTTCACTTTGCAAAATTTGGATTCCAAGTCCATTGTTGGAAGACCCACAAAAAAAAGTCTTATGAAGCCATGTCTGAAAACACAATGTTTGCCATTTGGATTTGCAGTCCCACAAAATGGAATCGGAAGTAATTTTGTAAAGGTCCGCCAACCCCCCCCCCAAACCAGTTTCACCTGAAAATATGAAATTTTGAAGGCATGTTTAATCATAAGAATACCCACCAAAAAGTCTCAAGAGTCTTCTGAAAAGAGGTTTGCCATTT
>CAAKHF010006685.1:0-21365 GCA_901007745.1 Hippocampus kuda | reverse complement strand
AAAGAGGTTTGCCATTTGAGTTGGAAGCCCCCCCCCCCCACCCCACCTCCCAACTGATTTTGTAATGTAAAATTTGAAAGACAGGTCCGTCATGAGTAAACCCACCCAAATAAATAAATAAATAAATTGTCATCCTGATCTAGAAACCCGTAGTACTCAGTAAAGCACTCCATGATGCTGGATGCTCTCTTCTTGTTTGGATGACAGATGGTCTAAGAAAAATATTTGTTTGGCAATGTACAAACAAATGCAGCCAAGAACAAAAAAGAACAGGCCAAACATTTATGAGTCCAATAGGTGGCAGTGGATTAAAAAAAAAAAAAAAAAGTACACATCAGTTTGGCAGAATCACGTCAAAATATGTTTTTTTTCATGGTCATCGGTTGAGTCATTTTGTAATGATGCTAACAAACTAACAATGTAGCTGGAAACAAAACACTTGCAGTCTTTTGAAGAAGTCATCGGAGAACAATCATAAAGTTGAGTAGCTACTCAAATAATGTTGCTTATAAAAACCCAAAGACTTTGATTGTCGTCAGAGGAAAACAGCCAATTAACAGCCAGAAGGCAGAACCAGAGTTTCGTGCAAATATGACATAGCAGTTGTATCCAGATGTTCCTCACACCAAATAATCAATTTATTCATGAGACATGTTTTTCTGCCCTTTCTCTCTGTGCAAATACAAGCAGAAGGATTGGCGAGACGTTGACGCCGTAACGCGTGGGCACAGCTGACAGTCTCTCGAGGCGGCCAGCCAGCGCAGCTGTACGTGAGCCGAAAGACAATGGCGCGGTCGCGCCAGAAGAACCTCCCGTTTCGGTGAGGCAACGTTGCGCCGGTTCCGCGCTTGATGCGACACAAACGAGCGGCGCTCAATTCAGAACATGAAAAAACAGCTTCAGCAGCGCAGCCGCAGCGATTCCGTCTTGCTACCAGCCTGTGTTAGCCTACATGACGGATGGGAAACTTAAATGCTGCAGTCGGCCTCAATTTTTCGTCATTGCTACTCGGTTGCGGGAATGCAGTGGTCCCCAAACCCCGGGCCGCGGACCGGTACCGGTCCATGGATCATTTGGGACCGGGCCACACAGAACGAAAAAAAGAACTTACAATAATCCCGGTTTATTTATTTCAGAATCTGAAAGATGTTTCATTTTGAAAAATAACTGGATTCTCTGTTACATCCGTCGATATTGTGTCAATCTTGACGCAGGTCAAGGCGCGCGCTTCTCGGTCACGTGATAGGTTACCGCTAAAATGAAACCCAGGAGTTAGCAAAATGAGTAAAAAACAAACATCTTTGGGAAAAGAAAAGGTTGGGGACCGCTGGGGTTTGAGAGCTCACATGTATCATGTGTGGCCTTAGAAAAGGTACGGGCACTTTTGAGATCAACAATGCAATCATTTTCGTTCAGCGATGTATTTACTTCCACAAAATACACCAGTAATATGAGTAAAACCACTCGTTTCTCGCGCCGATGTTTTGCTAATGACAGGATGTTTGTCAAAGACTTTCGGAAATTGCTAAATTAAAGCCGAGCACGCAGCTCAAAACTTTTTATTTACATAACAGTGCCATTGTTGTGCTGAGAAATCATCCTGTGACCATTGTGAAGCAATCCAATCAAGCACTCAGAGGAACTGGAGGATTATCATAAATGACTTGTCAAAACACATACACAAACGCACACAAAATATGCTCCCTTTTTTTCCCAGTCTGTAAATAGTTCCACATTTAATTAAAATGTCATTAGGACTTGCCAGGTTGATGAGTGCACATTTTTCAGCAAACGTGGGTCAAGAACACACAACTCAAGTGACCTCAGGGATTTTACAATTAAGATCTTTGATCTAAAGTGTCAGTTATTGCTAATGTCATTCTTCATTTCATGCCAAATTATTATTAAAACTAGATTCATGTGCGTACTTGTTTTCTTTTTAAGCTCGATACGAGTTCAAACGTGAACCGTAGTGTTCACACCCAAAATGGCTGCTTCAATCCAAAATGGCCACCTTCTTGTTTAATTTAGTATAAATCCATAAATCCATTTTTGTTTTCATTGGTCCCTTTTTCAAGGCACAAGGCTTTGCAAGTTAGCATCGCTTATCTTCAAAAGATACCCGTCTCAAACTGGGACTTATCTGGGAAAATTCTCTTGTAGGAGTTAGTCAAAGGCCTGAATTTGTCCAAAATGGCACCTTTAAATCCAAATGGCTGATTTCCTGTTCAATTTTGGGCATGGGACGTTGAGACTATTTTGTGCCTCATGTCATGTGAGCCATGTACGTGCAATTATATGTGTGATGTGTGAAACTTTTGTTGGTTTATAACTTTCCAAGGCGAATCTTCAAAATGAGTAAGCAAAAAAAACACCTTTATAATTTAACATGACTTATTTGTATAGGTTATTTATTTTGAATAGGCTCGTTTATGTGAATTCCGTAGCAGATTGACAAAGAATTTGCCCAAAATTTTCTTTGTGATTCCACACACGGTTCCTTCGACTTTTTTGTACGTTCCGTTGTGACACGCAAGCCCGTGCCCACGGGCCGGTCTTAGGGGGTCGTGCCACCCTACTTGAGGCACCGATCTCTAAAAACAAACACTTAAAAAAAATAAAATAAAATAATTTTATATATATATATATATATATATATATATATATATATATATATGATTTTAGTTAATCAAAGTAGCCACTTTGTGTTAAGAAATGCTTTTATGCTTGCCTTCAAATAGTCTGAGTTTGGTGCATTTTGGTTGCTGCTTAGGCCCTAACAAGTCGTAATTAGTCACACATTGTATAAGGAACGATAAGCAAAAGGTTTCATGGGAGGTTTTCTAACTGTGAGCAAAGCAACAACGTGTCAGACAAACAACAGCTTGCGAATCAAAGTGCGGCGGCTTCCGGAAGCTGACGGCAGCCCGCCAGGCCCTTTGAGTCCGTTGGAATTCGTGACAACGGCGATGGGAGCAGGTTGCGACGCAGCAACCGCCTCACAGCCGTCAAGGTGTTTCGACAGAACAACACCTGCTCGGCTTGGGCCTGGATGACTGCCATTGCTGCACGCCGCTTTTCCAGCACGTCCCTCCGTTCGCCGTTGCTGTCGCTGCTTCATTTTGATGGCGGCAAGCTGAGAATAAACAGGCTGACCGGCGCTCGCAAACTGGCAGCAAGCCTGGCGTTCCCTGCCAGGGAGACGCAGCGTGAAGCTACCTTTACCCCCGTCGGGCATGCCAGATCATCATTGTCAGATGGGGCGGGGCAATCAGAAGCAGACACGGCGGCCCAGAAGGTGATGAGCGAGCAGGATGTCACTCAACATGTTAGTGTGAGTCAACGACTTGTCAACACTAATGAAAGCTCCTTTGTCATGTACAACCCAACCACCCACAGTACATGAATCCATTCATTTTCCGATCCGCTTTATCCTCACAAAGGTCACGGGGGCTGCTGGAGCCTATGCCAGTCGGCGAGGGACACCCTGAACCAGTTGCCAGCCAACCACAGGGCACACACAGACAAACAACCACGCTCACACTCACACCTACAATTTAGAGTGTTCCATTAACCTGCCACACGTTTCTGGAATGTGGGAGGAAACCGTAGTACCCGCAGAAAACCCACGCAGGGAGGCTGGAGCCGGAATCGAACCCTGCACCTCTGCACTGTGAGGCCAACGTGTTAACCACTGGGACAACGGGCCATCGCCTCCCACACTATATAATACATAAAATCTTGATGTGACAATAACTTCAAATTATTGATGTTCAAAGTACGCTGAATTCTTTCACTGTGAAATGTGTTGACTTTTCCCAACTTGACCCAAAATACACAAAATTGAAAAGATTTTCAAATGTGTGCTACAATGTTCGTGTACATGGGGGCTGCTCAGGATCAAATTTGACCCATGTCAAATGAATTGCAGTTTAACATTGCCTGTTCAATAAACGGACAAAATATAATTTTAATGTTGACAAAATGTCTGTTCTTCAGTTTTTAAAAAATCTCACGCAGTTGTATCCTGTTTATGTGACTACACAGAAAAGTTGATAACGGCGTAATTTCATGACCCGTACCGAACTGCATCATGCTTTTTACCACCTTTTCAGTTGGACCGCTGATTGGCAATAACAAGGTTCCCCACTCTGGTGTTATAATTTAAAATCAGGTCAATGTCGAGAGAACGGTAAGGTGCCTCTGGCTATGTCCACAAATATATATTTTTCTTTTGCTGTTTATTCAAACAAGTTTTCCCTCAGGCTTGTCCATGTTACAAACTTTTTGTGTGCACACTGAACTCTCAAACTAACGAAAAGACCCCAGCTAGAGAGTTCTACTAAGGTCACTTTTTATTGAGCGAAGGGAGAGTTTTTGCACGGCAAATACTTGAACGGATTTGATTTTAAAACGTCCACCGCAGACACGCCAACCGACGCCAATGTTTCACCAGCCACTATGACGTGCCTTAATTAAAGCACAATCGTCTTTCTTTAACTCCTCCAGACATAATTGGATCATTAGCATGGGGGAATTTAATTACAAGCAAGAGAGAGCTGCTTCGTATTAAATACGCAACGTATGAGGAAAAAGTCTCAATGTCATTCTTCAATGTGACGGGGGCAACCGTGTTATGGTAACCAGTCACATTTTTTTTCTCTGACTTTTAAGGTGCGAATAAATGTGTGAAATGTCAGAATAACCTTTTTCCCTTTTGTGTCTTTTTTGTGTCTTCGTGAATGGAGCTGGAATTGCATTAGATATTTTGATACATATTTATCAAAAGGATAAACGCTACCTAAATCAGCACATATTTTTGGTCAGTCATTGTTATGCTATTGCTAGAAAAGTTAGCATAACCATATGTTGAATTAAAGTCAGCTGTCAATGAAATAGTTGATAATAAGCATGGTCAAAATATAAGATATTTCCATATCTTCCTTACACATTTTCAGTGGTCAAATATGCTAATGCTAGCTCTACGCTAACACCACTGCCCTTTTAAAAAGAAAGCAAGTTGAAAGTATTGACAAAAGACGAAAACAGTTTAGGATTTTCAAGGATACTGTTGTACGTTAGCGCTATGATGTTCAACTATTTATGGTTATATTAGTTTTAAGGTTTCTTTTTTCCAGACAATGAAAGAAGAGAAATCATTATGATGCGCCCATAAAAAGAAAAAGTCCTGGCTTGTTCAAACTCTAGCGGTAATTGTACTTTTGGGTTCCTTTTTCAGTGACGAGCAGTGTTGAAAGACTTTATGCTAATGAGGACTAAGCACACTCAAGGTGACTTAAGAGCAAGAATCCTTTCGCTGATTATCACACGATTGCATGAGTCTTAAGATGTGATTGCTCACGTCGCTTCAGATGATCGTTAGCGTCTCTGAAAGTCTCTCGAGCCGCCTCGTCTCCAATGAAAATGTGATTTTTTTTGAAGATCAACAGCAAAAGACGGTGTCTGTATGTGCATGTGCGTGTTTTACCAATAATCCGCTTTGAATGCGGCAGAGGCTTTACAAGATGTTTCCTTCGACTGCAACTAATCTGATCTTGCCATATAAAATGGCTGAAAACGGCAGAAACTATCGCCTGGGTTACAAGGCCACGCCGTCCTCGGGTTTCGACGTATTGAACGGCACATAAAATATAGTTACAGCCGCAAGAGAATTGTTAAATATATATGATGATTTGATTCTGTCTCAATAGTTTCGTGTTTCAGTTTATAGTGACTTCCAAAAGTAATGCTCTGTAAATCTGGCTGCACGGACGCCAGAGGGGAATGGAAAATAATCGACAAAGTTGACTGTGTTTACATTGCAGATGACTTAGTCTTTCATCGGCCTGATGTGCATTTTTGCAAACATTAAAACTGACCCTGTTTTTCCTATTAACCTAACATACATGTTTCTGCAAACACTGAGTAAGAAGAAGATTCTAAACCCGATAGGTACATGTTATTGCGAACATTGAACAAAAACTAGTAGTCTTCAATGCATCTTATGTACATTTTGGTAAGCACTGAAGACAATTAGCATCACGTTGAGTTTTAAGTCTTCCCAATGTATGTTTATAAAAGCTGAACACATTTTTTTTCTGAAACTTCACGCTCATATTTTTAAACAGAATCAGTTCATGTACAAAAAAAAAAAGTTGTTTTTTTTTTCAATCAATGACAATTCAGTCTTCAACACACTTAGCTGACATGTTTTTTGTTTTGCCAATGCACATTTTTATACCCCAAGAGTCTTCACTGAGCTGAACGTATGTGCTTTTGTTCACACTGAATACAACTCGGACTCTTTAATGAACCTAACGTAAGATTTTGGAAACACTGAAGATGATTTAGCAGCTACAATGAACCTAGCGCATGTGTTTTCACAAACATTGAAAACAAAGTTCTTTCAAAAAAGCTAATGTACATGTTTAGTAAACTTTGAGCGTGTGTACAATTTGCGGGCGTACTGCTTATGTCGAACACATTTTACAAAAAAGATTAAGAAGCTGCTATAAAAGGCAAGCCACTCTCGCAGCGCCATCTTCTACAAAATTGAGGAGAATCACAACCTTGTATTAAGCCTCACTCATCTTATCTAAACATGGAAATAAAATGACAAGCGAGTTAAAGGTGTGAAGCCAGAATGCTTAAAAAAGGACAGGAGTCATTACTAAATGACAGATTTGAATCTGTAACCTTCTCGCAATGACTCGGCGGCGCTAACCACTCTCACACCGCGCAGCCCGACAAACTCCTTCCATGACTGCACTCGCCCTTTTCAATCCATCTCTGTCACTGAGGAATCAGCCCACCAGCACACTTGCGGTGCCCCTTGGCATCATCATGTCATGGGCCAAAACGGCTTCATTGGTAAAGGGAAAGAAAATGACCCCATCCTCCCCACCGGATAGCCATCTGCGCTGATTAAATTCTCCATCCTTCTGTCCAAATACGGACGAGAAGTCTCCAGTTTGATTGGCAGCGTCCGTGTCAGAGGGTTCAGCACTGTGTACACAGAACCACCTTCTCTCACAGTACCGAGACTTACCTGTGAGAAGCAGCACGGGGCAACCAGAACAGCTGGGAAATACAAAGAAGTAGAAAGAGTAGTAGAAGCAGTAGTCGTAGTAACAGAAGGAGAAGCTAGGCTAATTGTTAGCTTGTCTGATGACAACTGCACATTTCAAGGTAAGAAACTCCAAACTTTATTGAAACAACTTGAACATTTTCAATCGTGGTGTCCACTTAGCAGATTCGGAGAAAAATCACAAACACACACATACCATCGGGCCTTAAGATAATGTGAGACTTTTTGTGATGCCGACCAAACGCGGCATCTTTTACGTTCAAATAGCATCACGGTGACAAACATGCTATTCTGTGCCGTCATAGCCTGAGAATTTTCTATTCGCATGATTCCGAGCAGATTGGGGAGGGAAAAACACTCAGAAAAGTAGCTCAAACCAGATGATAATCAATAATAATCAATCTTTCAGAAACATCTGATGGCCCAATTATCGGTATGTGGCGTGAAGGTTTCGAACAACCTTATTTGGCCTCTGGTGATTGGCTGCCAGCAGAAAATACAACATGAAAGTATTCCATAAGATGAGCGAGGTGCCACAGACAACCTCCTTCACGGCACCTTTAAAAGCAATCCTAAGGAGTCAAAGTTCTCGCTATTTTTAGCCTTGCCAAGGGTTCAGGTGAGGAAAAGCTTGCCTTACTGTATCTCAATCATTCCCACCCCCCTCCTCTCCTCGGGGGGCAAAACACTTGGGAGGATGAAACGCAATGGCGCCGAGAGGACGCGGCAGACCACGAGCGGAAAGGTCCGGACTTTCATGTTGGCGGAGGCTATTGATCACAACGCTGAGGCTGACACAGCCCGAAGTAGCGACACTTTTGATTAACTGGAGCCCCCAGCTCATCATTGGCGCGGATCGCATCAACCACCTGCTGTCTGCCGGGACCTGCACGGCCGCCATGCAAGATTAAGCTGTCTGTTTATAGATGTAACACAAAGCATTGCTACACGGCCGAGCATTTCCAAAGCATGGCCAGCTCCGTTTTCTCAAACCCCATTTTATGTTCGTACCTTCTCTTGTGTCTGTACCAATCGCACCCAACACTTCTCGGGAAGCCAGAAAATTTCCAGCTCAATTGCAACCACCTGAACGTTGTTGCCTTTCACAAAGAAGAGCAACAAAATCCAGTAAGATTTTACAAATAGACTCCCCCCCCCACCCCCCATTTTTATTATTATTATTTTTTGCTTCATTTATTGACATACCGGTGTCCCAAATAAATGCAGACAACTTTAAGCAGCTGATAACTTTTTTTTGTTTATTTTCTTTGTACATCGAACCCAGTGAACTGAATGATGGCAGCCATTATTTTTGAGCAAGATGGTACACACCCCCACGCTGCCATTGCAACGTTAGATCCTCTCTCGATACGATCTCGTCAAGCAGGTGGATTGGACGGACGGGTTTGGTTGAATTCCCTTCACGTTAACCAGACAGCACAAGATTTCTTTTTATGGGGATCCCTAAAAAGTCCACACGGTGAGATCGAATTGAAAGCAACTCAGGAATGTGGACGCACGCAAATACCAAAGGAATTGTTTCATGCGTGCTATTCCTTCGCCACGCGTTGTCAGCAGTGTCTGGACTACAACGGACGTCAGTTCGAGCACGAGTGGTGGCAAAACAATCGAATGAAGTTTGTAAATTCTTTTACATGTTGAAAGTTTTAGACAAATTATCATAAACCCAGAGTTTAACGTTATTGAAAGTGTGTATACATTTTGGGGGACACCATAGAGAGAGAGAAAGAAAGAGAGAGAGCGAGAGAGAGAGACTCTTATTTATTAACATTATAACTGTTATTTATTAATAATAATGAGACATTTTATTTTTGTTCACGTTAGTTTGCGAACAAAGCAACATCAAACCCCTTCAGATATTACCTTGGAAGCTGGCAAATAGCCTATGAATAATTAATTAGGGGTGAGAATAAACCCCACTCAATCCTCTTCTGTCTTTTTATTTTTTTTGCATTCAAGCGTCGCGATATTTTCGTTTGTTGCTGCCGATCTTCCATCGAAGTCAGATTGAGTTGTCAAATGATGACCCGTCATGGAAACTTAGCACTTCATACACGAAACCCGTTGCATCACTCCGGCATCATTCTGTCAGGACGTTGATGGAGCTACTCAAGAGAGCCCCTTCCTATAAAGCCTTTTCTGCCATCAGTAGCAAAACCACAAAATTGACTCGAGGTTTTGTGTGGTTCACTCTCCGACCGCAGAGAAGCTGCAAAAAAAAACAAAGGCTCCGGTCATTTATGAGTCAGGAGCGTTTTATTGGTGCAAAAGGGATTAGAGTAATAACAACATGACAAGCTTTCCACTTTAGCGCTAAGTGAAGTGAATCATTGGGTCTTAAATGGCGGCTAATGCACGTCGCCTGTACACTTGTGCCACCGGTTTTAACCAATGTAGTGTTTCTCAGAAACCCCAAATTATCCATTAGCGTGCCCTTACAAAGGGTGGTCGCCTCTGACTTCCTGGAGTGGTTATTTTATTTATTTTTTTGCCTCGTCTCTACATCGATTTGTTGGGTCGTTAAAAGATACTCGCTAAGTTTGTGGCGGGCGAATCACTTAATGCAGTATATGAGGGCTGGTGATGTCATGTCAATATTGTATTAAAACATCATTTGTGGTTCATAGAAGCTGAGCTCAAGGAAGAAAATAACCAAACACTCAAAGGAATGACGCAATACCGCTGGCAAAGAAGCACACGGCGACACACAACGCTCGATTAGGGCCTTCGCTACCATCTCAGAAGTCACGAAATATACAGATCCATTCGAACCATCGGTTTTGTGGACTTTTCAGCCAAAAAAAGAGTCACAAAACCTCAGATATTTCCAGAACAAAGAGATCAGAACATATGAAGTGGAGGGAGGAACTCTCAAAACGAAGTAGCCAATACAACACAGGATGGACAGTTCTTGGATTCGACCAGTCAGTGGAAACAAGGCTAAAGCTAATCTCCAATGACAAGGACAACAGCCCGGTCTGATTTACTCCCTCCGGTCAAGTTTCGCAGCTCGTCGGCCGGGGCTCACCCGAGCGTTTCACCTTGCGCAGAGCACATCACCGCCAAAAGATAGCGCGCTCCGTGACGGCGCTACCACAGGCTAGCGAGGCTCCGTCTTTGTGTTTACCCCCAGATTAGTCACACGCGCATCCAAACATCGCACAATGCAAATTTGAGCTGCGCCTGCATTCATAAGCAAGGCGAGATACGGGCTGTTCTGTACTCGGCGCCGGTGGAGTTTGCGGATCGTGATCAGAGGTCAAACAATGCCTGCGGCATGCTGACAACAAGCAGGACAATCGGGTGCTGTCACCACTTTGCTTTGTCCATTAAAATGTCGGCTGCTCTATTCTAACACCTCCCCTCCACGAACACATATCCACACATCCAGCGAGCTTCGTTTACCAACACTTACACAAATGCAGGTAATTTTGAGCACGTTTGAGGTGATTGGTGAAAAAATTGTGCCGTGTTTGCAATTGTATGGGGCAGATCTCAAAGTACCCCGCACCCCATCGTCATTTATTTCTGGTCACGTGGCTTCAGCCCTGACTGAGCGAGGCGGAAGGCCAGCAGTCTGTGGGAGGGAAAGCAGTTCCGTACAACCTTCACCCAGCCGAGCAAGCGACTTTTGCAAATCGCACCCACGCAGTGGGAAGGAAATGTGCGAGTGATGTCAGATGAATTGCTGGTGATTCGAGCGTGGATGATGCACTGCAACGCAGCAAAATGCAACTTGAGGAATGTCACAATGCCTGATGAACTTGCCGTTGTCCTGAAGGGGTGAAGGCAAGGTGGTCTGATTATGCAAAACGGTATTTCCCTACATCGCATCAATTGTCAACCCAGCATTTTTGATTTTTTTTTTTGTGTACCTCCTTCGGGATTTACAAGTGAAAAGTAAGTATAGTGTCGTATAAGTATGTTCCTGTTGATATGATAAATATTGGAGCGCAGATGTGGAGTATTTTTCGGACATGCGCTTATGTGGCGACATATTTTGCTGATCGAGTGATAGGAAAGCAACGTTTTGAAATGTATACATTGTGGTGGAAAATGCAGCACAGTTATGAAGCGGTTCTCAGGAACAGTGCATCTACAACTCGATATACGTGTTCGGTGATTGACGTAAAAGCAAAAGCTTCGAGTCGACCGAGTCGATGTGAAGAAAAATGCAAAAGACATGAAGCAGTTCTCGGAAACGGACTACATTTTCCTTGTTGGCACGCTCAGCATTTTTCAGCATTTGCAGCAAAATATATTTCTCAGTGTAATGAGGCACCCTTGAGGCACCTTGATGGAAAATGGTGAAAGGTGTGACCATTTGCTGCCTGCTTTCAACGGGGATCAAGCAGTACTAATCTGATGGACTCGATGCAACTCAACTTTATAGAGTGCTTGAAAACAACCATTGTAGCGTACACAACGATGTAGTCCACACTGAAATTTTAACATGGAGGACACCATTAGTTTGTGAAGTCAAAAATGCGTTTCGTGAGCAGGTTGATGGATAGCAGAGCGTGCGGCTGTTGGGCCAAAGGAGGCGGATTATTCGCTAATCCACATTTTCCATAATTTAGGTTTTTGCAATATTTGTTAGCTGTTTTTGCAGTTTAAAATGTATTCATTCGTTTTTGGTTGATGTTAGTCATTCATTTCACACAATAAGTCATTCATGTATTTGTTTTTGATAGGAAAATAAAATACAATTAAAATAAAAATGAAGAATTTTAGATATACTGTAGGCCTATGACTGTTTATTTTTAAACTGTTGCTTATCTTTGGAATATTTCAATCTTTTGAAATAATTGGTTATTTCTATTCATAATCTAAAAATTGTGAAACCATTTTACATAGATTATAAATTTGAAACGTTTCATTTATTGAAGCAAAATTGGCAATGTTTATCTTGAATAAGAACAAAATGTAATATAAAAAACGTTATTTATTTCAACAGTCTGTTCATTAATTATCATGAAATCAATTCTGAATACATTTCATTCATGAGAATTATTAAATTTCATGAATTATTAAATTTAAATTATTTTACAGGCACATTTTTTTTTTGTCTCATCCACGAATGACTTGGTCGACCCATCCGTCCACTCAAAAATCAAGCGTGACCCTGAGGCGCAAAAGTGTACCCCATTTCAAGCCCAATATCTGAAGAGCAATATGGATAGGTTTAAAAAAAAAAAAAAAAGATGATGATGATTTTTGCCTACACGCTACTGAGTTCCGTTCTACTACTTCCGTGGCTGGAGTGCACAGTAGTTGCCGCTGCACTCCTATAAGTGCACAGCCCGCGTGTAGGAGGAACTCCTCCCGAGAGAGGCTAAATAGAGCGAGGGGAGCACGAGGGGAGATAAGCAGCTGCTCTGCATTTCTTGGAGGAGCGAAAAGTCGCTCAATAACGCCCGCGCAAACAAAAACATTTAACGAAGCCCACGTTGGCCTGTTGGCCCGACGCGGCTTCGTACTACGCATCCGGAGAGGAGAACTGCTAATATATGCGCTGTTTGACACTAACTTTTAGCAATCAAGAGCTGGATATTTGTGTGTGCGAGTGTTTGTGTGTGTGTCACTTGGGAGAGAAGGAGTAGATGGTTTGATTTACATGACGGATTTAATCTTGAACCAACGTCTTTGACGCCGTATGTTAATCAGAATGGCTACATTCACACGGACGGCCACATTAGCATGTGAATCAAAGTGAAACAACAATGGGAGCAACTCAGCATCTGAAGCAGATTTTGCTCATGGCATGTATTCTGACAAAGTTTAATGCTGTATTGCAGCGGTCCCCAAGCCCCAGGTGGTGTCTTATTTTGAAGGCACGTTTAAAAGTCACCATAGGGACCAGAGAGGGCTGCGGCCAGATAAGACGTTCCTCGTGTCATGATTTGTGTTTATTATTATCACATTTCGAAAATACCATAGTTTTCATGCAGGTTATATATTATTGTGTTGTATTTATCTGTTACACCTTCAAGGCCGGTCCCTGAAAACATTGTCTGACATTAAACCGGTCTGTGGGGCAAAAAAGGTTGGTGACCGCTGCTGTATTGTATTGTATTCCTTTCGCATAGCTCCATCTAGTGGATGTATACAGCAACCGCAGCCACGATTGTAGCTTCGGTTCTATGCGCTTTATAATGCGGTGCGCCCTATGTAAGGAAACAGTTCAGTGAAGGTGTGCCTTATACTCCAAAGTGCCTTATAGTGCGGAAAATATGGTAGTAGTTGTATTATTTGTTGTAGTCGTAGCAGAAGTACTAGGAGTAGTACCACGAATGCTAGTAAAACTGCTAGTAATAATACTAGCAGTAGTGTTTGCAGTCGCAGTAGTAGGTTAGGTTCAAAAGCCGAACTATATTCCTCGTGTATGTACAATATGACCGAGCGAGAAGTCGTATCCTTGGAAACATCCAGTGATTGATTGGCTTCCGTATGGACTGCGTGACTCATTACCACGGCATCAAAGTTGCTTTCAAAGTTTGTGCATCTGCTCCCAAATGCAAACATGATTTTTGGAATCCCAACACATGGACGGTCACGGACGGAGACAGCTGCAGTAATGACTTGTTCATAAAATGCCCCAAAGCGAGTGGACTCATTTATTTTGGGCCGATGCTGATGAGAACCTCTGCTCAGCTCAAACCCCGACACGCTTACTCACCCTCAGGCCAGGTTAGCGGGAACATTTAATAACGCAAACTTCACTATTCGTCTTTACGAAGCCGCACCAGGCAAATACGGAGAAACTGAAACAGCTGCATCAGACACACAGATTCACTTGCGTTGTGCCAATACAGTGGATTTAAAAAAAGCCCATGTTAATTGTATCACATTGTGCAGCCATCAAAAAAAAAAGCAATGTTAGTTTCAGCTGAGCTTTGTTGTTTTGCCATTGCTGTTTTGTTTATACAGCAATTTCACGTATGAAACTTAAAGTTGTTATAATAGTGACACTTTAGCCGGCCCCGAACATGCTGCGGCGCATCTTCACTGCTCCAAGCTGGGAAGTCTTGACAAGGTAAACAAGAACCATTTCACTTGTGATTAAAGGTGTTCTCTGGCTGGCCAGCTGACCCGAGAATGAAAGTGACATTTAGCAATAAGAAAATGTTGTCTGCTGGATTTTAATGAGGGCCTCTCCCTGCGCCATTCCACCCAACAGGGACTGACCTTTCGGGGGTCCACCGTGACAACACTCCCTTCAGATTCATCCTCTCTCTCAGCCGCATTAGAATAAAGAGTCACCCAGCCATCCAGCCAACTGACCTTTAATTTGACACAGGCGGGGACAAAGACCAAGCCGGAGAAGTAGCGGAGAAGACTTGAAAGTCTGAGACCTCAGTGCAACATCTCTTTGTTGAAGGGGGGTTTCTTTCGGGGCGACACAGAATGTCACCATAATGGAGAGCATGCGTGACAGACGGCATGACTTCGTCAACATGCCAATGATTCCACGCAGCATCAGTGATTGGTCAGATCTGCGACTCAATGTTTCAGTGATTGGCCAATCATGTGATTCGTTCATTTAAAATTGGGCCTGACCGATTATTCAGTTGGCCGATTAAATCAGATGATGATAGAAGTTTTTTTTTTTTTGTTTTGGACACTTTACAACATACTGTATATTTAGTTGAAAATAATGACATTTGCCTCCCAAAATGATATAAAAATAAACCTTTTTGTTGAACAGTTACATGGCTTTAAACAACAACCCTCCGTTCTCATCTACCATCAACCATCCAAACCACCCTCCAAGCAAGCATATACTATTCAGTTTGAGCTATTTTTTGCAGGTGGAACTGCGCTAAATAAGGAAAAGTAAAATGCTAGGAATAGATGTACAATAGCAAGCTTGCAATGTCAAACCGGCACATTCGTTAGACCCTAATTAGGCTAAATTATCACGTGTGCCTTAACACTGGCACCTGTGGCAACCAAGCACCGAGGCCACCGTCAAGACACAAAGCCACATTACGGACTTTACCCTGCCTGTTCACATCCACCAAGTGCACGCTAATGTGGCTAATTGTACCCACCGGGGGTTGCTAACATGTCCACCCGATCAGCAGTTAAAATGTGTTACACAGTGAAAGGCGATTTGGCAGCATGGGAAAGTTGTGGGAAACAACGGAAAAAGACTAGAGGAGCATTGAAAAAAAAACAGCTGTGCAGGATTATGGAAAATGGCTGCCTAGAGCAAAGGTAACTTACGTCTTTGTAGGAGAAATGCTGTAAAGCTCAAAGGTCAGTACTGTAGTGCGTGACCAAACCACAGCATTCGTGGAGACACGCTAGCTGGCGCAACGAGAAAAAGAACGTTTAGACCCACATAATTGGAGCAAATTTGTTATTTCAGGAGTGTATGAAACCAGTAGCCCTTTGCATCATCAGTACCCAAAGAAATAGCTCTCAACAACCAATCACAGCTCACCAGTTCTGAAGCCGAGCCACGATTGGTTGTTACCTGAGCGCTGCGCAATTGTGATGTCATTTTCAGTGGACGGCAAGTGGCAAAATGCTCCCCTTCCCCTGAGATGGACAAAAACAGTATTAACCAGAATGAGGTGTTTGGGCTAGTGTGGCTGTAGAGAACATATTTTTCGAACTTGCCCCTTTATGACAGAAAAATACTATTATCACAATCACAAAATTGGAAAAAATTAATTATGCTCAATACTCTTCTCAGATGGCATGGAGGCCTTTGCCTTATTAACTGTGTGCAGATAAACAACAAAAACAATTTCAAAAACAATGTTGCTTCATTAATGTCGCTCGATCTCGGGGGAGAGACGACGACGAGATTGGGCACCGGGGAGCAGCAAATTGTAACGAGCAGAGAGAAACTGCTACAAAATAGTCCCGGACTCAAAGCTAATGAAAGAACACGTCGCTGCGGCATTGTTTTGCTGTCCACGATTCCCTCGCAGTCAGGTTAACCAATTAGAAGGCTATTTTGATAATGTCAAAAACTTAATTTTAAATTCCTTTTGGAGGATGTCATGAATTTTCAGGAATATAAACATTGTCGGACTCGGTCGAGTCAAGAAAAATATTTTCCAATGGCCGAGTCCGAGGCGAGAGGAGTCTGAGTTAAGTACGAGACAAAAAAACAAACAAAAAAAACCTGTCAAGTCCGCAAAAATACCGGAGAGACATAAAAAAGGAACCGCATAGGAGCATTGAATAAGCACGGGAGGTAATTACTTTGTAAAAAGACAATTAAATCAAGATGAACTTGCGCTATGATTTCCGGGTGCTGCTTGGCTGCACAGATCTTTTCCGACTGCTTACCGTGTGCAGACTCGACTCTCATCATCGCCATTAAAAAATAAACAACAGCGCACCAAGCTGCTCGTGTCCCGTGTTTGCATCTCATTCGCAGACGTGATCAAATATTTAGGCGGCGCTGTCGCGTACCTTGAGTGGCGGCTCATTCGGCAATTTACATTCCGCCTTAACGCCAGTCAGTCAGGCAAAGGGTTAAATACCATCTCGTTTAACGCACTGCTGGAAATTAAGCGCTCTCTCTCTCTCACTCGCCCGGTAATCAAGTTTATTTTAGAGCTGTCATTGTAAAGCAAACTAATTTAGGCCACAGCCATTAAGAAGGCAAACACTTTAGAGAAAAAAGTTGGCTTGTAAAAGTAAATATAGCTGAGCTGGTGTCTTTTAAAGACATCAAGTCAAGTTTATTTCTATATAGCCCTTAATCACAAAAGAGCAATCGAGCTTTTCGGGGCCCACCGTTGACAAATATGAGCAACATCATTCCTTGTCGGACGTTTCAGAGCCAATCCACGAGCGTGGTATCATACTTTTATCAGATACACTTTTTATTATGTTTATTTATTGCAGTTACATTCATTAAAATGTTTGCTCTCATAAATGCATGAAAAGTCCTCCTACGGCATTTCAACATTCCTCCAAACTTTCCAGAACACTCGGTCATGAAACACCACCCAAAATCAATTTCAAGAGATGAACAGATTGTACCACGCGAGGGTTAGGGTTCCAGAATGGGCTTGAAAGGTCAACTGTCAAGTCTGTTTACAAAATGGCTCATGAAATCGTTTTATGTCACAAGTAAAGTGATTAAACAAAATACACTGAATAAAGCAGAAATAATTTGTATTTCGTAAATTCGACAAAGTAATCGTTTTTCCAAAGTGGGATCTTGACGAGCGACAAACCCGGAAGTGTGACGTCACTTCAGAAGAACAATAGCGGGCTCTCTGTGGAAAGTGTACAAAGCTAGTCTGTCAAAAATCGATTTGGAAAGTGAATGTTCCAAGAACACTAAAGTTACTGGTTCTAAAGAACCAGTTTATGAATCAACAGAAATGTTTGTGCATTTTCTGCTTTGTCAATTTGAATTAAGGTCCTGTTTTTGTACAGTAAACGGATGGAAATTTTGCTAAACTGGATGTTTTTTTTCAAAATCGGATTCATCAATTAATCGAAATAATAATTGACAGATTCATCGCTTCTCAAAATAACCGTTAGTGAGCAGCTCTGAAACTGCAAAACGGGAAGCCAATTCATGTGATCAGTAACGGACAATTTCACTTCTGAGCGGTTGGAATCGGAGGCATAAAACCCCGATTGGAACAATCTTAATAATGATAATATAATGATAAAATAGAGAACCAATCCAAGGTAATAATAACAATAATAATAATAATGTCAAAGACCCCAAATCCAGTTTCACGAGCAAACATGTCATTTAGTTGGCATGTCGAACAGACTCAGAAATAAGACTCAAGAAAACATGACATGCCTTAAAAGATAACCCTGCCATTTTGGTGTGGGTCAGGGTCACGTTGGCCATTTCCTGGAGACCTTCAAAGATTTTGTTGGATCGTTACCGCATCGGAACGAGACAAATCCGTGACTAAATTGTGAAACATTTGTGCTTTCCGCATTTTATGTAAACAACATATTGCACCAAAGCCAATCAATCCCAACTTCATATTGGCTAACGGACAGAGATAACCTTGTTCTTGTTTTTCTCTCGAGTCAAGTGTGGTGTATCTGTGCTCACATTTTTAAAAAGAACATTAAAAAGCCCCAATAATGTCAGACTGTATGCGGAGACACGAGACAGGGATGAGCACATTCATTTTTAGCAACAGCTCACCTTGGAGCTGCATCGTAAGCAAAATGCGTGTGATGTTTACGGCTCTGTTTGAACGCAGCACGGCCACGTGCCAAAACAAAAGCCTTTGAAAAGGGTTCTGATGTATTCATTGTGTCACCATCAAGCACATTCGTGTTATTGTTTTAGGCTCAAGCAAAATGTGTGTTTTTCTTTGTGTTTTTATTTGATTTATTTTTAATAAAATACACTTACACCTTTGAACTCAAAAGCTTTCGCCCTTGTGTTGTAAATGCAGGTGGCTGGTTAGCGGGTGACTGGCAAGGAGTATGAGCACAATGATGAGGATGTCAAGCTCTAGTAATTATTATGCATAAGGGCGACCTCATTGATGTCCGAATTAGAGGCCCAGCTGATGCTTTTTCTCATGGGAACGGACGCTCTTCATCACAAGTCGAGACGCAATTACAGTGAGCTCACGGTTTAATCCAACGCAAATGTAAACGATCAACTCGCCAAATTGAATTGTTTTGAATTCATCCGCTTTGCGCTTGACTCCTTTTGATATGTCGGGTCTAGTGCAGGGTGAGTTAATATAAATGATGATAAGTTGAGTCGAGCTGATAATTAAATGCGTGCAAATATTTTAGGAAAATAATTGCACTGCCATCCATTTTCAACTTCAGCAACTTTTTGTGGGAATTACGTTTAGACTAGAAAGTGAACGACATCCACACAACTTTTCAATGGTAAAAATCACAGCTCCTCTTTTGTTGTATTTATTTTTCAATTCTCACACATGCATTTGCAGGGATAGCCAAAACAAGTGTTGAGTCTTCAGTGAATCTAACGTTTCCCTCAACACCAATGGAAACTTATCGTACACAGTTCAGACATTTGAGTGTACATTTTGTTTTGTCAACATGTGCTTCGAGACGTCAATGAACCACATATGCCGAATTTTGTATACATCGCAGTCAATTAGTCAAATTAGTCTTTGCATGTCATTTTGTGAATATCACAATTTAGTCTTCAATGAACCTATAGACATATATTTTAGTCGCCGTCGAAGACAATTCTGAGACGTCAGCAAACCTAATGTATGTATTTTTGTTTCCATCTCTTCCATGAAACTAATACACTGTTTTTTTTTTAATCAATGATATTAACAGGTATTAACCTATTGTTATGGTTTACAATAATACTCAACTATATTTATAATTTCATCGGCACCTGTAGCTGGAAAGCAAAATGTGGAGTTTTTCTGTGTGTGCAAATCGAGTGTGTGGTGATTGTCAGCAGCCTCTCTAAATATCCACACTCTCCCTTGGCCCATTTCTTCTTTCAGCAACTTCCTTCACAATTATGCCGTAATATTGGGGTTCAAAAAATAATAATAATAAATACAGTATATATACTGCAGAACAATATACTGGACAGTATGTGGAGTCTCAAAAGCCAACATAAGTTTGGAGTTTTTCCATTGCAGCATGTCTGTGGTCAACCTTTTCAATAAACGTGTTTTTGTAAGTGGACTGTTTAATGACCTGAGCAAATGTGTTTTCATACACTACGGAGACCGCAAATAAAGTAAGATGAAATAAGATAACCTTTATTAATCCCACAATGGCGAAATGAGCGAGTTTCAAAAGCAATAATGGAAGCAGGAAATAAAAAAAATGCAAGGAGGAGACATAAAACATACCTCTTGTATATGCTCAAGCACATTAACTCTGCTGCCTCTCCTTTTAAAAAAATGAAAGTGAATTAGTTCTCAGTAATACAGCTGCTGGAAGGAGACACATCTTATCCAAGAGGAGAATAAGGGCAGCTGACCGGAACACAAAGCAGCAACAGGCTAACGCTAATGTTAACACGTGTTTATATTTATTTCCACGCGCCCACCCACTCAAACCACAACCGGTGAGTTGATATGAATACACATTCACCATCTTTTTCAGATTCAATTGTTTGTACAATAGCCAACAATAAGAGATGCTTCTAAGTAGTTGGCATTGATCGTCGGTAAGAGAAGTTGGTTGCGAGACCGCAATTACACCACGGAAGTTTTAGTTGATTTGCCTCGGTCAAAAGTGAAGCGAGAAAATAAAAGTGGAGTGAGGATTAATATGTTTCATTAAGAAACAGGCCATTTTGATGAGTGCTTCCGATCAGTCGTGGAGATAAAGTGGATGGACACGCACACACACACACACACACACACACACCTGAGGAATAGGAGATGTTTTTTATCCGCTGATCTCACACAAGCACGCCACACACGTAGAATCCGCCTTTCCGACCCTCACGGGTTGGAAAAGTGCCGAATCCGTTGCGTGCCGTTCAACTCCTTGTAGAGCGATTCACGTTTTTGACAAGCTGATTTTTTAAAAAAAATCACATCTTTTGTATTTGCGGTGGGGGGCAGCGGTAGCTCCGCGGTTACTCGGAGCACGTGCGGGTTCAAGTCCCGCTCTGGACAAAATCAGAAGGCGCAGCGGCGCTCTTTGATGCGAATCTCTCGTGGCTTTGCACGGGGAGGGGGGGCTGCAGCACAAACTCCATCACGTCCAAGTGTGACCGTGTCGGTGATTTCCACCGGAGGGACATCAACGAGCATACATCGAGTTCAAGAATAAAAAAATGACCGCCAGCCAGAAAAACCTTCAACCCAGTCAACTGGACTGATCTCACTCATGGAAGCCACCATTTTATTCGTTTTTTAAGATTTCAGTCAGCAAAATGGGAGGAATATTTGAAGCACATTTGAGACTGAGAGTCTGAAAATTCCAAGTTGCTTCAGTTGTGAGAGAGGATCCTTTTGCTTGCGGTCACACGCACATCAAACAAGCAAAACAGTCGCAAGTTGAAAACGCAATCGTGAAAAAGGAATTGGAAATCAATTTCAAAACGGATCGTATTCCCATCAAGATAAACAAGATTTTTGAACACCGTTTCTTCGCACTATGTAAACCGAATCATCACGAGGTGTACGTGCCCCCAAGCCCCCACCCAGCCCTCGGAGGTGTGTGTGTGTGTGTGTGTGTGTGTGCGTGTGTGTGTGTGTGTGTGTGTGTGCACGCGCCATTCCATTTGGAAATTACTTTGAGTGACGCACCAAGAGATGGCAGTATTTCACAGAAC
>CAAKHF010006684.1:10350-30214 GCA_901007745.1 Hippocampus kuda | reverse complement strand
CGCCCTTAAAAAAAAAAAAAAAAAAAAAACTGCCAAAGCACATCTGGGACCCAGCAGGTGCTCTGCAATCCCATGATAGATTGTTGTTTGCCGCTAAACCCTGGGACTGGTGTCTGTGTATCACTATGCCACTTAAGATTCAGCTGGAGTATGAACATCACGGATTATGCATGCATAACGAGCAGAAGACATTTAGTTTCTCGAGATGTTCCTATTGTCAACGTTTATTACCTGCACCAAGGAGGAAATGTTCACGTCCCCATCGATTTACGCTTCCCTCGACGCCATTTGCCGTCTACAGACGCTATAATGCTCTGAAATTTTTATAATTGTCACTATCATGTTCGTCCCAGGTGAAAAGGTGAAAATTCAAAACAAAATGCTTCCTTTGGCGAAACTGATTAGCCTGTGCTTACAATCGAAATAGCTTCAAAAATATGCAGAACATGTTTTTGTCTCATGAGCTCAGGTTTCGACTTGTTGCGCTGATGTAGAATCTTGTTACACTTCCTTTTGACCGAGATGAAACTGTGTCCTTTCTCGCTGTTAAAATCCTATTCTAGCTGTTCACTAATTGATTTCTCAAGTGGCATATGTTAAAGCCTTGGCAAGGTCTGCATTCTTTTTCTATGCATTTACAATATAAAAATTTGATTTGGCATGTGTTCTGATCCAACCATCTCTTCATGCAGGTCACAAAACTGCTGTGTCTGGAGTTCGCGCCTTTTAAGGACAAACATTACAAAATGTTTACATTTTTATTGAAGTGGGGCAAGGACAAAATGAGGATATTTAAATGTCACCGTATCTCATCATTTTTTAGTTACCCTGTGCCAATACATCAGCAAAAAGCAAGTGTGTAATAATCGTAACTATAAATTCCACTGAAAGGGGTACTTGGCCAACAAGACAATGTGGGATAAAAAAAGGGATGCTGCCTACCCCGAAGCTTAAAGTCAATTAAACACTTTTTTCCTGTATCAAATATTATTGGCCGAATTTGGTTAAACCCGATTTGCGCAGGGCAGACCGAAAAAGCCTCCAGTGAGATTAAGTAGAAGAACAGACTGGAATAAGATATTATTTAGCCCCAAAAGGTATATATTTTGATTTTCAGAGTGGAAAGTATCAGCAACAAACAAGTACAGCAATGCAGACCACAATGTTTTACGTGTTCTAGTCAAATGGCAGGGCATCCGGGTGCTTTCCTCCACTCTGCAGGTTTTAACCTTTTGCACCTTGCTTCTGCTGAACCCTTGTATTGTGCCCGGGTCCAAATTGACCCATTTTAAGGTTCAGAGGTAAAAAGTATCATTTCTTATTTTGTACGGACATGACACTTCATCTAAACTTCAGACACAGCTATTATTTTGCAACAAAGTTATTTTTCACAACTTTAAGAAATTCTAAGCATCTCAAACAAACTTTGCAAAAAGAATACGAGGTGATTCCGAATCACAAAATAAAAAATACAATCTCTGAATTAGCCGTGACGCGCCAGAAAGTATTCTGCAAATGTATTGCTTCAGCGCAGGCCCATGTTTTGAAATAGCTAAGTGGAATTTCATCGTGAGCTGCATCCGTCAGCTCCAGGTCTAAGAGCAAAACAGAGTGGATGTTTATGCACCTGAATCTCTCCTCTTCAGCTTTGATTTGAAGATATATTCCCATGCTGCTCCTTCGCTTCAATGCTCTGTGAACTGTCTTGTCTCCCATCTTCCTGTATCTGTCTCCTATCGCATCCCACATGTGCTTCCAGGAAACGAGAGGCTCAACTGCCTACTTTTCATGGCGAGAACATAGCATAGTGAAAGAAACGGGGCATAAAGTGTTGTGTCAGGGATACGTATTGGCTTCGGTACACCAAGAGATTAGAAAAACGATTATTTATAGACTCTTGACTTTTTAACAATAATAGCGTATTTGTAGATTTTGACAGGTTAATGTGGTTTCACTCAAATTATGTGATTGCATCAGCAATGGAAACGGTTTCTGAAACAGGAGTACTTTCAGGTGGCGTGGACATTATCAACCTAAGGAGAGGATCAGTTGTCATCAGGAGTACATATTGAAAGTGAGCAAATATATTACTCGTAGTAGTAGCACACAAGTGATCAAGTGGAAAGCATGAAAATGCAAACAACGTTTGCACAGCTTGCCCACGGAAACATTTGCAGTTTAATATCTAGACGCCGGCCACCGGATGAAAACAGTGAGCAATCATGTCATCTCTTGATCGGCCCAATTTGCAAGCAGCAATGATGCTAACGCCATATGTGGGATCTTAACTTAAAAATTATTATGTTTGCATGATAAAGCAAATTTATTATTCCTGATTGGTCTATTTCTTATGAGGTCACTATGTTATTTGATTTATTCCACTGTACAACAAATGTCGAATACAAACTGTTTGAAATGAATGAAAAAAAAAGTATGTTAATAAAATGTTGAATTACTTTATAATTTGTTATACTTTTTATACTTCATAATAATTATTATAATTATCCTTGTTGTCAGTAGCAGCGCTTTAAAACTCGCAATTTAAAAGTGATGAAAAAAAAAAAAAAGATTGCCGGTCCGGTTCTAGCCTGTACTTGTCTCATCTAGCCTGTGGCACAAAAAAGGTAGGAGACCGTTGCTGTAAATCAAGAGAGGAAGAAGTGAATCAGTGACCGCAGGACCAGCTCGAGCTCATCTATGATGGAGACAACCAACCACAAAGTAGACACGATCATTTTATGTTTTTATGCTGGAAACATCTGAGGTCCAAATGTGATCAATTTCATATTTTCTCACCGTGGGTCTGTTGTTTTCACACATTACTGTATTGACAAATCAAAGTGTTGAAAATGATCCCTTTCATAATACAATGTTAATGGCTCAACATAAGTTGTCTTTTTTTTTTTCTTGTTTTCCTGTCGAGTGCTGCAAGGTTTCCATTGGATGCCAGCAATGTACACAATTTCCATACAAGACAGATTGGACCTCAAATTATTTGATAGTTTTTAGAGCGACAAGATACATTATCTCGGCTTTGATGCATAATTAAAAATCTGTCCCTTTTCAAATAAATAGCAGCATCAACTGCTTTCATACTCGCAGTATTTTATCAGTCCGTCCGTGATGCTGTCAAACCAAGAGAGTGACGACATATATTAGGGAGGTGCACTAAGTGTAGCGGGTGGGATAAAGCTTCGCAGAACCCATTTGTCCTTTTCTGAATTTCTGCTGGAGTGGCGTTTTTATTCTTCACTTGCAGTTGTAACTTAATTCTAAGTGTTACTGAAGTCCCTGTCAAACATTGTGTTGATAAATCTCTTAGTTATAACTGAATCAATATGGGGTAAGGCGCTGGATGAAAAACCTTTATAATCCTTGCCCTCAGCAATCCTTTGCACACAGTCCAATTTTACTCTGGTTTTATCATTTGAACCTGACAGTTTGCTGTATGTTGAGTAGACCAGATCTATACTCTTTGATACCACCTCATAAAGTATTCCAAACGGAGTTGCTGAAAGGTGATTTTACTACCTTTGGAAAAACTCATCTTTTGTCTGCTTGTAAGAGTTCCACATAGGATATCAATGTGTGTCACAATTGCATCCATACCATGAAAATTATTTTCAACTCTAGTAAAAATGCGACCGATGTATAGGCCACTTCATTTTGTCATATGGACAGGTCATGATTATATTCAACAGTAACTATATTAAACCTATATTTAATGTGGCAAATCCGTTTTTAAGCATCTCTTAAATTCATGGATGAAGTTGAAATTACCCTGTTTATTTGATAATAGTCCAGTCTACAATTACATTCTAGCTTCTGATGACAGGATCTGTTTGGAAAAGAGCTGGCACTTTCAGAAACAAATTGGAGGGCAATGATTTATATCGTGCCCCTGCGATTGGCTTGAGATCAGTTCAGGGTCTCCGCCACCTCCTGCCCGAAGACAGCTGGGATAGGCTTCAGCATGCCCTGCGATCCTTCGGAAGATAAGCAGATCAGGAAATGGATGGATGGTTTATATATTTCTATATGATTTTGTATTTTATTATGTCCGATAAAAGCAATGGCAGCATCCATGTTCAGCTATTGTTTTTGGGGTTTTTTTTGTTTTTTTGTATGACTCCCATTCTCTTCAAGTGTTGCTTCTCCAAAATCACAACTACATTGGTATCAGTTTGGATAAACTCAAGAGTGGTGAAAATTGAAATTATTTATTATTTTGGTTGTGTGTGGCTTGATTGCATCAATTATGTGCCCCTGTAGAAAGGCAAAATAAAATAACAATAATGCTGTGGCATTATTGTTATTTTATTAGTTTGTGCAGTTATGTAATGTCTTGGCTGTGGCTGTACGAGATTCAAGTGAATGATCTGAGAAAGTTATTGAAGCGCTTAAAAGTACTTAAAACGAGAAATGTGATGATTCTGAAGATGCTGTCTTCAGTATATTAGAGGGATCCACACATGAGATGTGTTGACACATGTCAGACCGAGATAGTGCTTCAACTGTTGTGCCTCATGTAGATTATTTTCATTTTGGCCTCTCAGGTCATCATGTCTTCTAAATGTAATCCCAAACATCTTTGGGGGATCTAGCTAGTATGCCTCTAAGGCAGAAATCTAGAAAAGCTCATCTCGGGCGATGAGAGGGAGTGTCAGACAAGTGAAGGGTCAGTGCACCCACAGTTAGAGGCACACCTCGGGGAGATGAATAAAATTGGATCTGCCATTTTCTGAAAAATGTACTGCTGATTTGATATTTTCCCATTGAGGTTCTGTACCCTAGAATGTCCATAATAGTTGATGAAGATAAATTACAGGTACTTTCCAAAGGGAAGGGAAGGGGAGGTCACATCTGTCCTCTTACCAATTCACACAAGACTCACTGTATACACCACATTAGTCCATGACAGAAAACATCAAAGAACAGAGTCATTAAAAAGCCATGCCAGTAGCCATAAAGATTTAATATATATATTTTGCGGTATCGCTGGATAATCTACGTGTTCTCTGTCAACTTGCATAAATGTCGCCTGAAGGTAAAGATGCAACCACTGAAAGTGTGAATCTACAGAGGCTTTACACAGTGCTGCTAGTTTTTAAGCCATGGTTCAAGTTCACAGCCAGTTGAAATCAACACAAAGAAGAAAGTGCAACCCGCTTGCGCAAAAAAAAGAAATAAATAAAAGAAATACCCCACCCCTACTCTCAACCCAAAAAAACAACATCCTCAAAAATAATAGCTTTGACTGAACCAAGTCATCATCCAATTCAAAGTCAGTGTTTGATGTGAGTTTCTAAGGGCAAAAGAATAGGGAGCAGACTGGGAATTTCAGGAAACGCAACCATAAAATTAGTTTATTCTCCGTGTGCCGTCGGAGAGTGCCACGATGCCCCTCTGATGCTTCAGCGCTATGAACAAGTTAGTGCCCCAGAAGGTATCCGAGTGCAGGAGGGCCAGAGGGTTCGCAAACACATTCAAATGTGTTTGTGTGAGTATGTCTGTGTGTCGTATATTGCTTGGTGTGTGTTGCTGCTGTGTTCTTGGCATTTTCGATGGCGATTTCAATGAGCTTACTCTATTAGGATCACAGAGGGCTTCCATCTCAGCCGGCATGCAAAAGAAGTGTCCCTGGAGCCTCTGTTTACCAACCAAGTCGGATTTGCCGCTCGCATACACAGTCGAGCTCAGGCTCAGCAACCCGGCATCCCCCCCGCCCCCCTCCCAATCTCCCCAGCGCCTCTCCCTTTGCCCTCAGCACCACCCACCCCCACATCCGCGTACAGCATCCCCGACCCTCACTCGCCACTCTTTGAGGCTTTCATTTTGTCGCTCATCCCCAGTCTTCTTTTTTTTGCCAGAATCCCTTCAAAACTTTCCAGACTGTAGGGTTTTTATGTAAATCTCGTGGCATGGAAACATAAAGCTGTGGTTACAAGCCAAATCCACATCTTTAATAAACAAAAAAGAGAGAAGCACTTCAAAAAGAATCGGTTACCCCTCTCTCTTTCTCTCTCTCTCTCAAAAAAAATCGAACAGGTTTGTAACGCTTCCTCAAAAGTACAGGGAAGGACTTCAAGAGATTGTTAATAAACACTGAATGTTTTTCTTTTTCCCTGAGTAAAATTTATTCATTCTACTTCAGAAGAGAAGGGACTGGTTCAAGTTAATATTCAGTCCATTCCAATCTTTGAAATGTATTCTTTCTTTTTCTGAAGTGTTTTGATTTACCCCAAAGAGAATCCTGCTCAGTGGGTGCCCAGAGGAGGAATTGTCTCTCGGAATTGGTTCTTGATGATAAAGAAGAAAATTCCATGACAAAAGAACAAGGGAAAGCATCTGTTTCCTGCAACTATTCATTCTCAAGGGAAGGATAAAAAAATAGCTTTGTACATTGATAAAGTTGGTCAACAACTTTGTTATTTCTGTGATTGTAAGATTTCATGTGTAGTCTCCAGAACCCTGGAACACTGACAAGGATATGTGTTATAGAAAATGGATGGAAATTGGGAGGTGGTTGTTACTCTCATGGCTTCACTGTTTTGGTTTTTGGGTTTTTTTTGGTGACATAATGAAAGTCAAGGTAATGTCTCAAACAATATTTTTCACAATGCTATCTTTTGGGGTTGTAACATTTTGAAGACAATAGCTGCCTCAGCTGAAGATGTATCCACAATGTCGTTTGGAGTGGTGGGAATTTAGAATTTTATTTTTTGAGTCCGTCTTTCATCATCCGTCAGCAGCCTGAGTACCCGTCCGTCATTGTCAGACCATCATTTTTTTTTTAAGCCGAACCAAACTGTAATCGTCAGTCTGTAGTTCATCATGTTATTATAACCGCGCTTCTCTTATCGCTTCCAGCGGTAAAGATTTCACCATTCAGCCAGTCCGGCAACCAGTCCGTCAGTCAGTCCCCCCCTCCCCCCAAAGAAAAAAAAAATGTGACCTTGACGCACAGACATGATAGCTTTGGAAAGTGAGGTTTAATGGGTAAAATCCCACCATGTTTATTTTGTAACAAACAATATGTTTACACATTCATTTTAAAATAGCAACGTAAGCCATGATTAGCATGTTGTAAATGCAGGACACGATCACAAATTCGGCTAATGGGATATAGGCTCTGGCCGATCCATTTGACCTGACTATGGAGGTCTGAACTGCAGACACATGGAAGACAGCAATGGCAACACACCAAAATTGTTACTAGAAAAAATGGAACTGTAACGTTGGTCTTAATTTCCTGAAAAAGCGCTTGAAATGGACCCAAATTGTCTCAGCGGGATAATTTGTAGGCCATAACATGGCATTCTCCAACAACTCGTCATCTCTCAGGTTTTCTGAGTGAAAAAAAAAAATCTGCTTGGTATTTTTCAGTGAGCACTTTCAAAGCTGCTTCTCGTTCCACTTGAGTCTGTCACCAAAACAGAGCTCAGTCACTAACTGTCACTTCCATCTGAAGTGTGTAGGGTCTCAAAAGACATGAAATCAATGCTGAACATTTTCTTTCTGTGGGGACATACACTGAAGATTCCCCTCACCACAACTGCACTTGATTGAGGCCCACTTCGATGGCTAATATAACTGATGGACTGACACGCACAGCTCTGCGGGAAGAAACACTGTGATGACACTGTGACAGTCTCTCACTCACAGCAAGGTAGTTTTAAATCCAAACCTGTTTGTGTTGTCTCCTACTGTTAAATGCTCTTTTGCTGCTTCTTGTTATGTCTCCTTTTAATCCACAACATTGTGCCATGAAATGGAAAAAAAAGCGATCAGAAAATAACCGCACTCTTGGAAAGAGCTCTATTTTTCACCGGTTTGACTCCTAACAAAACAAGAGCCTAAAATAACAGCTTGTAACAATACATGTATTCATCTAGATTGATTAATATGAATTGGTGTTTATCCATAGCATCTGGCAATGTGGGAAGAAGCCACCCTTGTGTTAAATTGCTTACAAACAACAACAGCATACCCAAACTTTACAAAACATTTTACTTGCGTCCTCTGGGATCAACTACCAAGGGCATCTGGATTTTTTTCTAAGCATAATACGCCATTCATTGAAGATTGAATGAGTTAAAATTGTTCATAATCTCAAGGGGGATCATTTTAATCAAGATTTTAATCATCTTTGACCTGAGCTATTTTAGGCTCATGTTGGAGTCGATTCAAATGTTGTTTGTGTTGTATTTCCAACACATAGACATGTACTCTTTAACATTGTGAAGAAAACTTCTTGAAGCTGGGACTGTTAGAAACGTAGGAGAACCGATTGCAGGAGTCATTTCATGTATCCGCAGTAAATAAGGCGGCCACAATTTTGGAAGCATCTCTACGTGATACACTCCAATATATGCTCTTGCAAAATGCATGCAAAATCCTGAAAATTATTGTCAAATCAATACCGCTCTAATGATGACGCTATTGAGAGATAATCTGCAATTCTAATATGTTCCTGTCACAGATTAAATGGCCTTAGGTTGGTTTCTCTCATTTTTGTTCGACCGTATAGTTTCATGCTCCGCATTCGTTCCAGCACAATACAGTACAGTCTGCTTCCTTTCTAAAGCAGCAAGATAAGGAGCTGAAAGTCTCAAGAGTGCAAAGGAGATGTGTGCGCACATTGTCTTTGCAGTGCCATGTCTTTGGCGAGGGGGGCATCGGCAGTTTACAAGCCTTGCCTTCAATTTTACTCATCAAACAATGGTTGTGTACACAGCCCATTCAAGGCAGGAGGAAACACAACTCGACGTGATGAGAACATCAAGCATTTGGCCATCTGGGGAGGACAAGTGGCAAATAATGACTCCTTGGTGATTATCGAAAACACAATTTGTTTTCTCTCCTGTCACAACTCAAAAATAGTTTGCTGTCAAAACTAACAGAGTAAGGAACATGCGTTGAGGAATCAATATTGACTGATTGAAGAGCCATCATCTCACTTTTAAGTCACATCCGTGCAATTTATATTCAACTAACTTTTGTTGTCACCAGGCCCAGGCTTGTTTCTGACCTCACAGAGGCAAGCCATTAAGATTGAAATCTTCACCACATAAAATTTTTATCTAAAATCAATTCAGTGACCTTCACCATGCAAAGGCAAATGCGTCGTCAAATGCTGGCACTGTGTTAAACGAGTGTTGCATGTCTTTATTAATCAAGACTGTGCCAGCAAAATTGTTCGGGTTCATTGTGTTCTGCAGCCTAAATTGCTTTCTTCAGGATTCAAAGGTCTCCTCACAACTCTCGCGAGAAGTCGAGCAACTCAACAGACAAATAGAAAATGAACCTTCAGCTAAATGTAATGTGTACTACCAAGCAAACGTTCTCATTCGACAATGTTGCCGCAGGCTGTTTCACAGTAGACAGATGGAAGGAATCATCACCACAGCATGTATATTGCCCACATCGTACAACACACAAATGCTGTTTAACAGTTGTTACCTCTTGAAATGGAGAAAACCCTCACAACTTAATATCTCCCTTTGAAATGGCTGAGATTTTGTTCATCAACTGTATGGCTAATACTCTCCCGTTGAATACTTTGCGTAGTCAGCCAAACTATCTACTGCCTCCAACTTCCTTTGAACACGTAAAATGTGGTGAGGCAGAAACCTCGAGATGATCTTGCCCCGTCTTTCATATTTTATTTAAATATCATTGGCTTTCAACCAATCAATCAATGCCCAGTGTAGCACAGTACAAATGTATCACACCCAATACAGTATGAGCTTTGTGGGAGGAATCATCACCACGGCATGTAAATTGTCCACATCGTGCAACACACAAATGCCGTTTAACAGATGCCACCTCTTGAAATGGAGAATCGTGAAACAACTAAATGTCTGTCTTAGAAATTAGAAATTAGATTTTGTTCATACACTGTCCCTCACATAAAATAAATTACTTGATTAGTCCACTTTCATTTCTTTTTTAAATGTAGCTGCCCTAAATTTACATTCATTCATTCATTCATTCATCTTCCGAACCGCTTCATCCTCATTAGGGTCGCGGGGGGTGCTGGAGCCTATCCATCCCAGCTGTCTTCGGGCAGTAGGCGGGGGACACCCCAAATTGGTTGCCAGCCAATCGCAGGTCCCTAAATTTACATCATCGATAATTTTCATAAACATTGTGAATGTTTTTTGTAATGCTGAATAATAATATTCATCATAATATGGCTACGTATAGTTTTAAATTCAGGTCAAGGTATGGATCGCCTCTTTTATGGTCGCGGGGGCAGCTGCTTTTGCTTTCCTTTCCCCTGTCACTTCGTCCAGCTCTTCCGGGGGAATCCCAAAGCGTTCATACATCATGCCTAAAATGTGGATATCGCTTGTTCAGTTCAACGTTGACCTGTTCTGTATTACACTGAGACTTTTTTTTTTTTCACATCGCCTTCATTCACATCCTAATATTCAGTTGCGATACTCAGTTGTGAAAACCAATGGCAGCCTCGCAGCTGCAACCATGGCATGACAAAACCGCAGAGAACTCTTCCAAATCTGCTCCGAACAATGCATGTTTTTATCATGCAGCCGGTAGTTTTCTGCAAGACATTCAGCGGGAATTAATTGGCTGTCATGTAACAGCATTATGTATCTCTCCTGCACGCACACATTATTCTGCCAGTGGACATTAGGTGAGGTCTGGCGTTCGTCTAATTGGTGTTTTGCAAATACATGCCACTCAATGCTAGACCCTTCATTAGTCTTGAGAATTCTTGGCCTCGTGAGGAAGTCTGTTCATTTTGCTTTAAGCGCGCTTCATGTTGATTTGACAGGATATTATTAGCTGTAGTTTTATTGAAAGTAAACTTCTTGCCATTGTGATGTTGATTAATTGAGGCCAAACAAAAGGGCATGTTTATGCGTCAAATACAAATCAGATTGCGCCATGAGCATTGCAAACTCGAATGCTTCTAATAGGATCCAGGATATCAAGTGACACTAAGATGAATTCAGTGGAAAATCAATTATTTGACCCATATCCTCTTTCAAATCCATTTTATGTTGTCAACATCACAATGTATCTTTTGTCAGAGTTTCTGATTGAGTGGATTTTTGTCTCACGCTGGACAAGGTTGGTATTACTTTTAAACTTCTCAACTATAGCCAGACATGGGTGCCCATGCAGCATGATTTGTGTCTGTTGTCAAGCGTTTCAACACCGACATGACAGATGGGGAGCCTAAAGCCTTTTCTTCCTTCTGATCCACTACTTTGGATGAAACTGGGGCCACACACGTTTCATATTCACACGCTGCGGGAAAAGTTCAAATATTATCCTATGCAGTCTTTGTCTGTCTTGGGTCCCTGCACCATTTCTCTGAAATTCTACCTCTGCGGCGAAGTAGCTAAAAGTAAATATTGAATTGTCCTTGTGCTGTCCACTCCATCTTTTTCAAATCTTTTTTTTTTTTTTTTTACCTCCAGAGATCTTGGAGAAAGTGAGAAGAAACTGAAAAAAATGAGGCAATAGAGAGAGCTTCAACTCATTGGGGTATAACTCTTAAGTGGTTCTTGAAAGTTACTGTGGAAACGAGCAGCTTCTGTAAAAGGGGCCCTTTTTTTTGTTCGGATTTCTCTCGCTTTTCAAAAAGACTTGCTTTCTATTGGAACTACACAGTATGTGCCACTGTTTATTGACAGCGACATGTTGTGAAAAAGCTTGGACATCTTTTCAAAACTTGGTACTTCATGCATGGGGAAAATACTGTACATGCGGATGGCAAAACTGAATACTCGCCTGCCCAGGTTATTATTTATGTAGCAACCCAGCTTGTTGTCAGCGATGTGATCAATACTACTTAAGTGTGGGTGTAAATGATTTTGCTCGAAAGTATGTTCATGGGATGCTAATGCCCAGTGCCATGCTGAATGAGAAAGGGAGAAATCTGAGGAAGGCAATGAGTCATTTACAAACTGAATCCCCTCTTGGATAGGGAGATTTGAAAAGTGTGTGTGTGTGTGTGTGTGTGTGTGTGTGTGTGTGTGTGTGTGTGTGTGTGTGTGTGTGTGTGTGTGTAGTGCGGACGCGCATACATGTACTGCGCGGGGACTCCGGCTGGAGGCCATCCAAGCCCGCAGTGCCCGGTCCTGTTTGAGCTGTCGCTCCACTCAGTAATCCCATCAAACTATTAAGGCCAAAAATCAATGCAGCCTATTCATCTCTTCAAGATGTCCTCCTGTCAATCCATTTGATGCTGTGTTGTGTGTGTGTGTATACAAAATAAATGCACGATGTGTTACACCTCTTTCAGTTTTATCAATTTTGTTAGTTAGCGCTCTCTCTCTCTCTCTCTCTCTCTCTCTCTCTCTCTCTCTCTCTCTCTGTGAGAGATACAGTCGATATTGAGAAAGGGTCTTCGTACCTTGACGTTGGTGATCTGCAGGCTGCCTAATTCCTGCAGGGACATGCGGGGGTCTTTCCCCAGCAGACTGACGCCGTCCTTGAGCCAGCTGACCGAAGGGATGGGGTCCCCCGACGCCTGGCACTTGAGCAGGGCCACGCCGTCCACGCCCAACGTCTGGTTGGAGGGCCCCTGGCGGATGATGGGCGGCGGTCTGTCCGACAGGACTGCGACAGGAGAAACCGCACCAATGAACGGACGCCGGAAGCGAGCGTAGCGTTATTTTTCTTGAGAAAAGATGCAATGCGAGCGGCTTCCACGGGAATCGGATCGTTTTAGAGGCTCGTGTTGGTGGGGTGGCAGGATTCCTTCTTTGAAAGAGTGGGCGTGTCAGAGGGTGAACGCAGGGGTGAACGGCGGCGCACTGGATCTGAACAATGCCGAGTCCCAACCCCCCCACGGCAAATCATCGCAGTAGCCACATTAATTAGACACTGTGGATTAATGACACCGCAACTGCGGGTGATCATTAGCCAGCCTACTACCTCTGTAACCTTTCAACACGTTCTCACAGCCTTCCCTTTTAACACCAGAGCAAAGAGACTTCCCAGTTATGGGAATGGTTCCAACTGGACTGCAGCTTTAAAGGCCCGCCGCCGCACACCGAGCAAAGCCACACGTGTATTTCAAAGCAACTTCCACATTGAACTGAATAGAAATGCCATTAATCCGTTTTAGTGGACCGAAAATCACACACCAAATACTGTTGTGCTTATTCCATTTCGTTGCACCCTTTGCTGCAATGACAAGTTGTGAAAAAAACAACGCGTATGGGGAATCTGTTGCCACATCAGGCGCGTGCAATCTATGAATGTGAACGGATCTATAAGGCCAACAGCCGATCAAATATGTCGGCCTGACCTTTGCCCTTGAACTCTCTTTGACAATCACACCATGATTCGCTAAAATGATAAGCAGCATGTGGCGCCCCAATATGCTCTTTCCCGATATGAGCACAAGTGGCCGCCATTTTATCGTGGCAGTGAGTCCTACAGTGAGTGCGATTCAATTGCCGGGTGCAGGTGAGTTACCGACTGCAATTTGCTCACGATTATCCAGTTCAGCTGCATTTTGTCGTGCCGCTCGGCCGGCCTGGGCGAGAGGTATGAAATTATTGCAAGATGTAAATCAGACAAAGGCGGCGAGACGCAGCTGCTTCTTTTCCAGACACTCCCTTTAGTGTTCCGAAAGACCACCAGGCTGACACCGAGGCTGCGGAAGAACGGCAAACGGCTCGGATGAGGATGCGTTCTGGGAACCCGGGGGCCGCATTCCGAGCCTGATGGATGTGCTGACGGAACGCGGGAAGCCGGACCGCGGGGCCTTGGATTTCCGGATCAGGAATTTCTCATTACGGGTCTCCTTGAACCCGGCGGACATGCCGTCGGTAAATCACGCAGCGGCCGCCGCGGCTACAGCAGGTGTGGCCCTGACCTCCCCCCTACAACCCCCCCCCCCCCCCCCCCCCCCCCCCCCCCTCCACCCCCCCCCCCCCCCCACCTGCACAGCCCGTTCTTCCTCTCCTACCGTGTCGGCGCGGATGTTCATTCTAACTTCCTGGCCAGGCGGGAGGTCGGTCGTCTCTCTCGCCACGGCAGTCACTCAATCAGAGAGCCTCTCAACAAACCGATCGTTAAACTTGAGCTCAAGGGCGATGCTTTCGTTCCTCTTTGAGGTGGGAAAATGACAGACGTTGCACTCCGACTTGTAACAGTACACTACCAGAAGCGCTGACCTACGTTGACAGTTGACATCCCGACATTTACTCGATGATTCGATTGAATTTGGACTTGAACATCCATTTTCAACAGCGCTTATCCTGAGCAAGGTTGGCGGGGAAGTTGCTGAAGCCAGTTCGTACAAAGCAACGGTTAAATTGCAACTACAGCCCGATAAACAAGAGGTTCCTTCAAGTGTGGGCGCGGCCGGCAGAGAATTATTATTGGGTTTCGGGTCTTCACAAATCCTGCCTAGCAACAAATTGCCAAGCCACCACGAGGAAGAACATGAACCGTTTTGCTTCTCCGCACAGCCTCGTTTTTCAACACGATACTTTCTGTTTCATTTGGAATGTTGGGGGAACTTCTTAATGTTGCCGCGGGGACGGAAACTGGAGTGAAACGGAGCTTTACCATCGGTGACTTCCAGCTGCGCCTTGGCCAGGATACTGCCGGCGACGGTCAGCGCCTGGCAGATGTAGTAGCCGGCGTCGGCACGCTGCACCGAGGCGATGGTGAGGGCGCCGCCGAGCGACACCGAGAAGCGACCGTTGGGCTGCTGCGGCTGGTTGGGGAACAGCAAATTCTGCGGCAAGACAAGACAAAGGGCCCAATTAGTCAACGGAATCCACCGGAAAACACCAAGAATTGAATACCAATGGTCTTTTCTGCCTATTTCTATCAATTTTCGCACCAGCGCATGAGAGTTTTTTGGCCCGTGACTCGGCAACGAGGTTGGACAAAGATCTGTCATTCGCAAGCATGGAAACACGAGTGCGTCAAAGCCAAACGCTACACAGGGCTCCATTGTTGGAAGGACACGTTATCAGCAGCAGCTTCTGATAATGACCGGCTGGCTCGCTTGCCCATTGGGGACTGGGACTATTTGTGTTGGGTGACGTGTCGGCCCCGTATGGAAAATGCACGCATACAAGAGTTACTGGGCGGCTTGATGAAGAAGTGCTTGCTCCACAAGGGAAAACACACCCGACAACTTATTTGACTTGTGAGAGAAAAATGCTTGGCATGATACATGGTCGTTGGCGGCCATTTTCTTGGAAATGGTTACAACCAAGTGGCGTTCGTTGCAAGGTACGGATTCGCGATGTGCCTGCGGGCTTCTTCACTGGTGGAGAGCAAACACATGAGATGTAATTAGTGCAAACCACTTGAATGCAACAAATCAACAAGTGAAATGATGCACTGAACAAATGAGTACGCCCGTCGCGCGAGAGCGTTCAACACTTCGTGATCCTCATGAGGGAGAAGGTGGGAAAGAAACATTCTTTTCTGTCACCTACTTGAATTAATTACGCTGGGTTTGGCTGGCAATAATTAGCATCGCACCTCGGCGGAACTCGCCCGCCTCCCCCAAAGTTCAACAGCGGCAGCGAGACGTTCGCCCCCCCCCCCCATTCCCTCCCCTCCAAAATATTCATTTGCTCGTGAGTCAATGTCGGGGTTTAGCGGTAAACATCGCGCCGACTAGTGACGACACGCACTTCTTCTGAGGAATACTTTTGACGGCCCGGAGGCTACACGCGAGCGTGTGAATTTGTGTGTTTGAAGCGTCGCCACGGCTGAATCATATCAGCGGGCTCATCGGCAAGCCCCGACTGGCTCCTAATTGGTGCTGTTGTGAAGTGTTGCGAGCTATTTGAATGGCTTAAGTGCTCCAGTGAGAGATGGGATCGTTCTTATCAGTACGGCGGGTCACTGGGGGGAAAAGCCATCCGAGTTTCGCCAGGCATGCCGGCGGAAAAAGGTGCGTCTGCAGGAAAGATCCCGATGACAGATAGTGAAGTGTGAAGATGTGTGCATTTACGCGGGCAGGGAGAGACAATCCAAGTGTGTCCTCATCGTGGGGTACGATTTAGTCGGGTTCCACCCCATCGAAGGACCACGTTTCTCGGGCAACCCACTCAACGGACAGAAGCGCCAGGCTACCGGCGCTCCGCCACAGCAACAAGGACCCCGTACGAGAGGATCCGCAAAAAGCATTTCGGTCTGAATCGGTTATTTGGGTCGTCTTGTTTTCCAGGAGCAATAAAGGCCGCATTAAAATCCAGATTTGAAGTGAGGCTTTCTAGCGTTTGCTTGGATTGAATTTTCATCTTCACTGAGCTGTACAATTCGTTCTATCTTGGGACGGTACTCCACGTATTTTACACAGCGGGGTTATTGTTATGAGTTCGTTCGAAAAGTGACCGAAATAAAAGTGAAATGATGGACCAAGTCAGCAATCAACCAACGCGCTGAAGATCCTGTTGTCATCAACAGGATCTTCAGCGCGTTGATGGCCAGGATGGCCATAAAGACCCCACATGACAGGATTGCCCAAGAGATGGGACAGCACCGATCAATTATACCAATTTATGCCAATACAACAGGAGATAAATAAAAAAAAAATCGGTCTAAAAATGTACCAAAGCCACTTGGTGGTGCCAAGGAGGACACTTCGAGGACACATTTTTTTTAGCCATCAATTCTTGAATTTTCCAAACAAACAACGGCAGCATGAGAAGATCGATTTAGTTGAGGGTTTCCCTTTGACAGCTTTCTCTCTTTTCAATTCGCTTTCCTTCGGATGGCGTCCATGCCACCTACAGCAGGACCGGTGTTTACCTGATCTGAACTCTACCGGGGGTTAACTGAACTGTACGACCGCTCGGTGGTGTTGTGTGAGGTGCGGCGCTCTTACCTGACTTCCTTCCTTCTGCCAAAATACCGCAGGTTGAGGGTTGCCTTTGGTCTCACACGGAAAGGTGGCGGTGTGTCCCTGGGCCACGATCTGGTCCCTCGGACGGATGACAAATTGCGGGGCGGCTGAAATTCAAAACCTCAATGTTAGCGTGACCAAAGGCGGAGCCGAGCGAAGTCCAAGATCAGAGTGGCGGGTGACTGCGGGATTTCAAGCAAAGGCGAACGGTCAGCCAAACCGGTCAAACCAAAATCCATGCGGTCGGATCTCCGGGTTTTGCTTTGAACGCCAGCTACCGTTGCCATGGCAACCAGGCCGGCCATTCATCCAAAGAATGAATGGCAGTCACATTGACAATCGGGAGGAAAACACCACTGACACCTGAGAAACAAACAGGTGCCGAAAGGGGGCACAGTCCGATTCGGTGAAAAGGCAATTTGAAGGAAATGCTTGCCGGCCCTCGCATCTGACATGTCAAGCGTCAAACTTTGAGGGCGAAACGGGCGAAAAGCCGGCACGGTCGATACTCGCGGGCTTCGTCTGACAGCCGCTCGAACCGTCGTAACGCATCGCCGATCGAGCCCGAGTGAGACGTCTCGCCACTGACAACTCGACGGAGGCGCTTTGAAAGCAAACAAGAGGGGAGATGAGACGCCCTGCTCGAAAATCCAACGGCCTCTCCCTCAAGCCGAACGTGCCAGTCCGTCTCACCAGTGGGCACCGACGCGGGGCCAGAGGGCACCAGGTAGCACCCGCGGACCTCCAGCGTAGCCCGTGGGCCTGCTCTCGGAATCGATCACAAGTGAGGGGACATGATGATTTCCAAAGAAGCTGATATAAACTGGAAAATATTTGTTATTGTCGATCTAAGTGATGTAGCACGTCCCTATTGACGCCGCCGATTGCAGTGTCAGTATCGTTGAATCTGGCCTCGTTCCCGACTGCCTTTTGAAATCCAGGCCACGCTGACTGCTGCTGTCGGATTATTAGCCTCGCTCACAACTCTGTTTCCAAGTGTTTCATTTTCGAGATGTGCCTCGACATTTTTTGCCTCATTGTTTCATCGTATTTTTGTTCTCTTTAAGTATTCCTTGTTCTGTATTCTAAGTTGGTGTGGATTGGATTCTCTTGTCCTTTGAGCTGACAAACAATTGACGTTGATCTCGTTCTTGACCTTTTGCAAGCGCCTTTGGTTTGATCTCACCTTCGCCCGGTTCTTTGCTCCCAGCGTCCTTTGTTGCACTTTGTCGGTCTTGCGTTTTTGTTAATAAATCTCTTTTTGATCAAAACCTCGCTGTCAACGCTTTTGGAATCCTCATTCAGTCCAGAAATCGTCCAGACATCCGACTGCTGTGTTCACTGGAAAAGTCTTTCATTTATCGGACAATTGACTGCTCGCATGAAAATGATTTGTTTGTTCCACTCCATCCTACTGGATTGTGTACATTGATTGCTATGAGAAGTAGATTTAGGAGACCTTGGCTGCACTGCAACATTGTGTCCCCTCCCCATTTCTTCTTATGACTTCTCAAGTTTGACAAGCCAGCTGGTTCCAGTAAGGCCCACCTCGGTCCCATTTGGCTGCTTTTTGCGTGTAATCCCTCCGCCGGCGCGTGTATCTGTGCGTGTGTTGCATTTGTGCAAGACACACACAGTTGGGAAGGGTACAGATGGCCGCAGATTTACAGCCTTCTCGCTTGGCCTTGTGCGGCGTGGATATCTTGTGGCTCTCAAAGCCCGGGACTGATACTGAGCTCCTAAATCACGCTCTGGCGAGGACTCAGCTGCCTCCCTCGCCTTCCGCCATCCCACACACTGCATCCATAAACACATGAAGAAAAAAAAACTGCCACCAGCCGTCTTGTCCTTTCTCACGATCTCTTTTCTTTTTTTTGAGCCATCTTCATAGCACATAGGCGCTCAATTTAATATAGTATCTTATGTTTCACGATTTGTCCTTATTTCTGAGAAGTAAAAGAGCCGAAACGTCCCAATATCACATGTTGGCGTGGCCTTTGATGTTGTCGGCGCAGCCAGGACACTTTGCAGACGGTGCGGACTGCTCGACGGTCAGCTCGTATTCATTGAAAGCAACGAGACATACTGACGTGCTACGTTCACCGGAAACTAGCAACTTTGAAATCCTGTTTATGCTCAACTGGTTTGTGATGACCGAATGACATGATTGGATCTCGCTGGACCAGCCGGGACACTTCTCATGCTGTGTTAGTTAAGCGCCTGCGGTTTGCGACACAAGACGAGGTGTCATCATGAGTTCCGTTAGCATTTAGCGCAAACGGCGTCGGGATTAGCGTAGCTTCCTTAGCTTCTGACCAATTCTTTGCTGAGCACGATTCGTTCGAATCAACACAAACGAAACGAATGCATGAGCCTTGGTGTTGACAACGGCCATCTTTGCTCTCCTTTATGAGGACGGTCTTGTTTTTGACTGCTTTGTGCCGGGCTGGAAAAAGCGGTCGATCGAAGGGGCTCGTTGTAAGCGCGTGATCGTTTCACAGCTCAGCTGAGGGAAAGCTGAGACTGTTGTGATTCGGAACACATTAATGACACGGGAGATTCTGCATCCTGTCACCCTACCCAGGAAAAAAAAAAAAAAAAAAAAACCATCGGTGCGGTGCCCATATTTAATTCATGACGAGTCATATCCTTCGGAGTGGAGGGAAGGACAGACAGACAGACAGGAAACACAAGTTCAAAGGTTGAACTGCGACTTCTGTTTATTTCCGAAGGGGTGAAAATAACATCGAATGGGATAGAAATGCAATTGGTCCTCTGTCATGGGGAAAAGTGTTGAAAGCAAAGTGCACTGGGTTGCAAAGAGGGCATGCGGGATGGAGTCAAATCAGAAGAATGCTGACTTACCGACGCGGCCATCTGGAGACACGACAATGGAGGGGTGAACACACACACACACACACACACACACACACACACACACACACACACACACACACACACACACACACACACACACACACACACACACACAAAAAA
>CAAKHF010006684.1:0-10330 GCA_901007745.1 Hippocampus kuda | reverse complement strand
GATTACATCGGTCAAATATTGTTTTGGCTGGTTTCGCAAGCAGCTCCATGATGGCCACTGCTAATGTGTATACACACACACACACACACACACACACACACACACACACACACACACACACACACACACACACACACAAAAAAGAAAGAAAACACAAATGTTCAACAAAAATAGAAGAGAAACATACAAAAAGAAAAAAAAAGAAATCAAAGTCAGAATGAATGACATGTTGAAACCAAGCAAGACAGCGAAGGTCCAATTTGTATTCACAATCTACGACAGTGAACCCCTGCAAATTCACGCTTTGGCATTTGTGAATTTACTTCTTGTCTGATGTTTTTGTTTGTTTGTTTTTTTTTTCTTTTAAAAATTAGAAGCTATCCTTTGCTATTTACCCATGTCTTACACCCATTTCTCTTCAGGCATCTTGGTGTTCAGGAACTATGTTGAAGTGATGGCATGATTTAGTCACTTCGAAGATGTAGCTTGTGGCATGAAAAGCTGATTCTAAGTTTCACTTCTTCACATCTTTTCACGCAGGGGTTCAGTGTACAGCGTTTTGGTGGGTCGAATCGTCTGCCGAAAGCGACCTCTGGCGACCCGAGCTGCCAGCCGCTGGACCCTCTCTGTCTACGCCGATGAATGCTCCGATGCTACGTGTGGTTTGCAAAAAGCCAGGCAAGGGTGCAAAAATGCTCTTTCGATTTCAAATCCCAAGATTCCCAGGAACCAGGCCTGCATCATACTCGTGCCGCCTTTAAGCGCTCCCCCACCGTGGGGACCTCCAACACGTCGGGTTTAATGGCGGCGGGAGTGCTGACAATGGCGGGAAATTATGGTTCGGACCTTTTTATTAACCTCGCAATCCCCCAGGTGGGGCAGTGGCGGCGTGCGCCAGTAAACTGTGAAATGGCTTCGCCGGCGACTGGAAGATTGCGAAGGCGACGACAACTGGAGAAGAGGAAGGAGGGAGGGGCAAAGTGGGGCACCTCGGAAATGTAAACAATTCAAGTGATTCATAAAATGCCGCCATCTTTGCGGGCGTCAGCAGTCAACGCAAACCTTGACATTTGGGTTTTGCCCTGCGAAGGCGCCGTTTAGACAACTTAGGGGTGTGACCAACATAAAAACCCGAGAAGGTGAACGGCCGACAAATGTACACGATCCTGTACACGAGTTCGTGTAGAAGTGAAAGCATTTCTTCATGGGAGAAACCGGCCCGGGGATTCAAACCAAGTCGAGGCCTTCGACGCGAATGACATTCGGTTACCTCGGACGACGAGGGTGGCGGAGGCCTCCAGCTTGCCCACGCGGTTTTCCGCCACGCAGCTGAAGGTGCCTTCGTCGTTAACCGACGCCCTCTTCACCCTCAGCACGTAGTCGTCCTTGTCGTACTTGATTTCGTACCTGTCGGGAATCAACGGATGCAATGTCAGCTCTCCAAAACAAAAACAGGACATCCAAAGTCCGCTGATGGCCTCCTGCTCATTGTGACAAATGGAGAACGCGAGGCGGCCCATCAATTATTCAATGACGTTCGCTCGTATATTCAAGTGGTTTTTTTTTTCTCTTGTTTTCTTTTCCCCACAGAGAGCGCGTGGTGCATCTTCATAAAGCGAACGGCGGTCAAGGTCTAACTGAACGCGTGGAGTAAGCGCACAAAAGGCAAAAGTGCTTTCAATTCGCCCGTCGTAATTAAATACGTGTGCATTGTCGACGCTGTTGACAGGATAAGCGTGCGGCAAAGTGGGAGGAAAGGGGGGGTTGGTCACGCTGCCGGCTTGGCAAATGTCGCCTGTCTTTCATTCGGAATAATTACTGAACTGAGATGCGCACAAAAGGGACAAAGTGAACAGAATCGAGTCAACGAAAAGCGCTGCGTGCGTTTCCCGCGAGTGCCAGGGTTCGGTTGTTGCGTGGGCGGGCAGATGATAGCGACGTGGTGAAGTCAAGTGTTTCTTCTTCTGTCAAAAATGTCTTCCAGAAACCCTTGACGATGGAGCTGTCAGGGTTTTAACAGCCCTTTTTTTCATATTCCTAAACTTAAAAAAAGGTCAATTTGGCCCCCGGCGTCAAGGTTGAAAACGCCTTCATCTGAGGATTTAACTCCCTGTTGTTCATTTGCATGTGTGTGTGTGTGTGTGTGTGTGTGTGTTTTGTGTGTGGGCGGAGGAGCGCCGAGAAGTAATGTTGGGCGAGGCCATTTACGGATTTGAAAACAAATCCGTAAATGGGCGACTGAAGGGATGCCAGCGTAGGAGTTCTGTGCTCCCTCTTACGAGTGGCAGTCAAGAGGCGAGCAGCGGCATTCTGGACCAACTGGAGACGCGTGATGGAGGATTGGCCGACTCCAAAGTCAAGTGCATGACAGTGCGCAGCCGTGGATTTTCAGGATGTGAAACTGTTCTGTCTTGTTGATGAATGTATGTTTGTGTCTTTGATTGCTTTTGAAATATACATGATGATGATTTGAATAAACTCAGGCAAATGTACGACTGCAAGCACAACCCCAAAGAAGGGGTGCTGCAAATTGGGACAGACTTCAGTGCATATTTTGGGAACTTTGGAATGGAAATGGAACAAAAAAAAACATGTACCACTTACTGTACCACTATACTGTAAACGGAAAAAAGGCAGGCATTCTACCAACTAGTCAATTCTATAAGCCTATCAAATTTCACGAGGGCATACGGCAGGCAACTGGTGAACAAGAACTCAATCTGGCCCTTTGGAAAAAAAAAAGAAAAAAAATCCACTCCAAGATGACATAGCAGCTGAAGCAAGCCCTATTTTGAGGAGACATCCTCGAACATGCACCAACCAGTCAACCAAAGTGCACTCCGACACTGCAAATTGGAACTCTTTACAAAAAGGGCGGAAAAAAATGGCTTCACTGGACTGCTTTGTGGATTTGCGCCTTCAGTCTATTTTTTTTTTTCCTCCAGACACGCACAAAGGGACTTCATTTCCAACTCGATGACAAGCCTCCAAAAATGTCAACCGTACCGACCCGAAGTGGATGTAATTGTTCGGAAACAAGTTTTCATTCCCCTTTCGAACTCACAAAGGCATTATTTGGATTTACGATGCTATGAATCTCAATAACGCGTGTGTGTTTTCACAAGTTACGCAGCACAAGAGAGTACGTGATATTGTGCGCTGTTGCTTTTGGCTGATGGAGTGGGATTTCATTCCACGTCGTCAATAAAACAGTGATGGAGGGCATTTTTTTTTCAAAGTCGCAAAGTCAAGTCGTCTACCGCCGGTGATTCTTTGGACAACTGCATCTGGCGGGAAGGCGCAGTTTGCGGCCATACTTTCCGGAACATTGTCACCGCGGTCCATTACCCCCACTAACCCCCCCCCCCTGGAGCTGGAAAAGCCATACGTGCAGTCGTACCTATACGATGCACGTACACGGTATGTCGCAATCCTGACGGCCGCATGCCAACAGAAGCTAAACCTGTGCCGCCAATCCCTGGAATGTGTGTGTGTGTGTGTGTGTGTTTTTTTTGTGACATTTCTCGTTCAAAGGCCGCATTCCTGCTCGCTGACTGTCATCTCCACCTCTCTCAGCCCAGGTACTTAAGAAGCCATAATGGTTATTTGAATGCTTTGTTCCAGACAGAGGAGAATATACAGTGGAAGTATTGTGGAGAGCAGAAAGAGCCGTCTTGCAAAACAATTTGCCAACAACCTCTCAGGCGCTAATGCGACGCTACCTCCTTTTTATTTGCGGAACGAGAACCGTGTCTCGCGCTTTCAATCGCCCACTAACTTGAAATGAAAAGCTTTTGACCATGATCTGCTCATTTGCGCTTGGCTTTGCCTTGCTTTTGCCTCCGAAGAGCAAAGCCAAACGTTGTCGTCATCTTCCAAATTGGAATCGGAATCCCTGCGAGCTGACTGTGGCCGCACGCACGCAAGCAGACACAACAAGGGAACAGTAGCTCTTTATTGGCCTACAACTCTGTTTTCCATTAGAGCCGGAATGCCACTGCAGAGCAAAGCCAACTTGGCTCTTCTTTTCCGCCGTTCCTGAGCGGGCGCAGACGCACACGCGCCCTGGGAGCAAAGTCGACAATCATCCAACACGTCATTGCCGGAATGTCAACGAGTGCCAAGACGAGAGAAGCGCTTTTCTGACGGAGGTGTGCGGAGGTGGGACTGGGATTAAGTCCCCGATCAAGTTTTCAAATGCAAAACTCTCCTCACAACCCGTGAAGACAAGACAAGCATTTTCACCGGTGGCTGTGGCACTTCCTACTTCATGTCAGCCATTTGGGCTCGATGTTGGTGAATGTCGTAAAATGTGGCCGAGCTTTGCGCAGAGGCGTGGGTGAGACCTGATGTCGAGAGTTTTGCAAACAAGTGGGAGAGGGAGGGCTGCGCCGCTGTGGGAATGGCCAGAGCGGACTTCGATGATGGCTAACCAAAGTGGCTCCTGTCATTCTCGTTAAATGTGGCGCATAAATCACACCTTAGAGTCTGTGAAGTGGGCACTTGGGACACCCACCCCCAGCACAATAGCTGTGCCACCCAGGGGGGGGGTATGATATGAGAAAGATTGATATTACAATGACTCAAATGGTTTGATGCCTGGTGCTCACTAATTTATGGATGAACTATGTCACATTAGGCCGGTTGTCTATCCTGCGCTGGCCACTAAGGCGTGGTCTGAGCAGATGAAATGAAAAAAAAGAAGTAAATAAACAAAAACTAGTGGCCCACTCATCTGTGACATTAGAGAAGTTCTGAAGGGTTTGATAGCTAATGCAGAGCAAATTCAATGCCGTCGTTTGTCAGCAATTGCTGCCAAAATAGGGTGAGCGCGAAGGCGAGCACGCTTAAAAGCCACATCGACGTCTCGCAGCGCATTGAGACGCGCGTCGCAGTAAAGCCGCTCAACGATTCCCCTCCAGGTCCAAATCTCATCTCATACGGACGTGCCATTAGAACCAAAAAGACGGCCCACCTTATCACCTGAGCAGTGTTTTTTTTAATATTGCAGGCGCAGCGTTATCCCTCCCGATTTTGTTCGCCGCCATCCCATAATAGTCCTCGCATCCGGCGAGGAAGATATAAGATCAGCCGGCCGTTAAAATAAAGCATCTGTTATGACTTGACAACTTCATTTGCCGTTTATGGATCTTTTCCCCGACGTGTGGCAGATTGCCGTTTTTAATTGTTTCTGCATGCGTGCGTGTTCGCAATCCTCGGTGGGCTTCTGATTATATTGCAGCAACTGGCCCGTTATCATATTTCAACCAACCCCTCCCCCTTCCAAAAAAAAATAATAAAAAATACAAATGCCTTCCAATGAAGACGGTGGTCGTGAAAGGAGAACGTTGCGATGACATGCAGCGGCGGAGAACATGAACGCTTTTGTTTCCTCAGCTGAGGCTCCAGCTTGCCTCCTTCACAAAGATTTGAACGGCGAAGAAATGAAGCAGGATGTCCTCGTTAGTTTTTGAATGGCGACGTCACATTTTTCCAGTAAAGCACAAACCAAGAGGAAATTATTCCTTTCTAGGGTTCTTTAAAAAATAAAAAAAATTATAAACATTGGCGCTTTTTTGGGGGGGTATTTTGATCATTTCTATTTTCTGCAAAGAAATGCTCTAAAGGACATTTTGTGAGACGGGATTGTGTCGTGAACGACAATCCTCCAAAAAAAAAAAAAAAAGAGGACCTTGTTTCTATAGGGCCTGGTGTACAGAAATACCGAAATAAATCCCCTAAAAGTTAGTTTTATAAACTCAAGATGCAGTTTCAGTTTGTTTTTTTTGGGGGGGTGGGGGATTTTTATTTCATGAATGATTTTTTTTTCCAATTTTTCTTTTTTTCCCCTAACTGCTATGTCATACTTTGATAGTTTTTTTTTAAATTATTTTGAACGCAGTCAACAAGGTATAATGACGGCAACAGCCAGAGAACTGGAAAAAAAAAAAATCAACCTTGCTGACTTCCGACAGGAGTCCGCAATGGATCACGTTCTTTATTAATTTATTGTTTTATTTTTTATTGTTGTATGTATGATATTTGCTTCATGTACAGCACTTTGTAGACAGCAGTGGCTGTTTTTAAGTGCTCTATAAATACAGTTGAGTTGAGTTGAGGTTTCACTCTATTGCAATTGACTGCTATGATTGTTTTATGTGGTTTTGTCTTTTTTTTTTTCCCTGTAAAAAAAAAAAAAAAAAAAAACTCATCGTCCTCTCTGGACTCGTTTCCAGAGCCAACTGCCTTTCATCAACTGGTGTACAATTTTTTTTTCCATGCGTGTTTACTTTGGCACAATGCGTTTAAAAAAAAAAAAAAAAAGCCTGGCAGACAGTGAACCCACAAAAAACAAAAAAACCTTATCAGATGCAAACACGCCGCCCACGCTTTAGCCTTGAGGGTGATGCAATCACCATGTGAGGCAATCCCCGTTTCAGTCCACTTGTGACACTGATGCCGCTCTTTGCCACATTTAGGTGCAGGGACTCCCACCACCGAACTTTAGCTGGCAAGTACGAGTCACTGTTAGGGTGTGAAAATGACCCATGCCAAATATGGAACAGGAAGTCAGCCCTTGTAGTTCCGAGCGACAACTTTGATCAAATTCCAGCGCTTTGAGCGATTGCGATTGGGAAATTCTTTCAAATGAGCCGCAAACTGCTTTCTGCAGAGGCTACCAAAAGCGGGAGGAAGCGCTATTTTCACCCGACTTGCGCTTCCTGTGGATGCTTGATTTCGAAGCTCACGGGGTTGTCTTACCTCCCGCGAGGGACGTCCACGTCATCCTTCCTCCAGCGAACGTTGGGCTGGGGGTCTCCGGTCACCTGGCAGCGGAACTCCACCGTCTCATCCTCCAGCACCACCTGGTTGATGGGCCGGCGAAGGAAGGTCGGTCGCTCTGCAAATGCAGAAAAACACGCATGCGGGTGTTTGCCGCTTAGCCTTCCTGACATCCGTTTTTGTCGACGGTACACCAAAAATGATCACGGGTCTGCTTGTTGAAGGAAGCAAACGACGAGGCCAGCAGGATAAAATATTTTTGAAACATTTGATAAACACAGATTCATTTTTTTTGTTTTAATTGTTAAATTCCATAGCAATCATGTTCCCGGGTCTGTTTGACCCGAGAAATGATTCATGAACAAAATAATCATTTTTGATTCGAACATTGAACATTAAACGGAACATTTTTGCCAGAAAATGTTCCGTTTGATGTGAGGAGACGTTTCAAAAGTGCAAACCAAACATTTTTTGGTCGTCCCTTCTTCGAACAGAAGCGAGACGTCATTTTGACCTCATGATGCGTTTGTTTTTGTTTTACATGTCATTTCATGGGTCACGTGTTTAATGTGGACACAAATGAAACCCACTACCGAATATTTGATTGGAAATCTATTTTCATTGGCGATGATGATTACGGTGAAGGCGAGCAGAAGTTCCACACCAAATCAATTCAATTCACTCTAGCTTAAATGGGTCCATTTGACCCGTGACGAAACATAACCAACAAGTGATCCGACACCTTTGCGTTGAGTTCCAACGTCTGAGTCCAGATCTTGTCAGCAGATTTTGCGCGGAGAGAGAGAAAGACGGGTGGAAATCAAGCTTACCAAACACGGTGACTTGTGCCGTCTCGCTGTCCCGTTCTCCCACCATGTTTGTGCCCACACAAATGTACATGCCGGCGTCGCTTTTCTTGGTGTTGGAGATCATCAGCTTCCCTCCGCGGATCTGAAACAACAACGCTTGTTTGAGTCTTTTGAGGTCAGGGGTTTGATTGAGGAGGTCGGCGTTGGGCACCGACCGTGACTCTGTCGTCCTTGTCCTCGATGCGCACTTTGTCCTTCTTCCAGTAGATGGTGGGCTCGGGGTGACCTCGGGGAGGAACGCACTCCAGGATGGCCGGCTCGCCCGCCGCCACCACCACGTCGGTCGGGTTCTGCCGGAAGTCGTCGCGCAGCACTAAAAAAACAAAACAAAATAAAACAATTTTCAGCGGTGTGGAAGGTCGAATATTTCACGGGGGCAAATGAGCCTCTGCTCACCCAGCCTCCTTCACTGCGGGTGCACCAACACCAGTATGACTTTGCATCATCATGATTTTCTGAATTGCTCGATTTCTCTGGCAGCAGGTCATCGGAATCGATTTCTTGACCTTTACTCACAATATCAGAAAGTAATTGCATCAAGTTGAATATTAAAGTTGTCAATCTTTGGGTCATGCTGAATTGAAGCCAAATTTCCAAACCTAAACCTGACTAGAAGCCTGAATTTGAAAGTCTAATGAGGAACATAGGCTGAAACCCACGTCATCCGGGTCATGGTAACAAACAACGGTTGAATTTGATTCGAAAAGCTGCGGGAAAGCGAATCGGACCTAACGGGCATCCTCACTCCTGAACTGAAAGCCTTACTCCCTGTTCAGGGAGCACTCCAGTTGCGAATGAGTCAACACAAAAAAAGAAATGACCTGGATGAATGACAATATCCACGAGGCTCTTCGATTTTATACCCACATTTGGTCTCGAAACCGTAACGTGAAAGCCTCGCTCTTGTTTGAAGCGTTTAATCGGGCTTGCAACACGAATTTGAAATGCTAACATTATTTGAAACCGTAAACCTGACATGAAACACGAATACCAGTATTCGCTCTGAGTCCTCACAGATACCGAGTACCCTCTCGTACTTTGAATATATAAGACTCTATTCCAATGACAAAAATTGTGACCAAAAGACTTTTCTTTCCGACACAGACAATGATTCGTCGAACTGTCGGGATAGAGCGCCAACTACTGCCAAGGAGGACTGACACAATGTCAGATTTTTGATTTTAGGTATCTGTGACTGGTATCAAGAGCCCCTACGAAAACCCGATACCTTAAAACAAGCCTGGTATCAGCACGATACCCAGAACCGGTCCTCGCCCGTCCCTACTTGGAATTTTACTTTGAAGCGCAGCTCTTGCTTAAAATCTTAACCTTGGCTTCAAACGTTTAACTTGAAACCTTAACTCTTGTCCAAATCTCTCATTTGCAAGCCTAAACCAGGTTAAGATGCAGATTTAAGGAATCCATAGTTGAGCGAGGGTCACCGTGACCTGTTCCCCGCCGCCTGCTTTCAATCACCACCCCCCTCTCTCGCCTCCCCCTCTAATCCCGGGAATGCCACTTTGGGAATTCCCCATTGCGCCTCTGACGGACGACGAGGGCCTCGCGCGTGCGTGCGTGTGCGCGCGCCTGTCGGGGGATGTTTGAAGACGCTCGATGAAGGGGCGGCCACAGGTCCTCGTGCACATTCCGAAGGGGTGCTTGTCGGCGGGATTACAAGGAGGATGGGGGGGGCCGGATAACTGGTCGCCCCGCCCTTTTTAGCCTCTCGGCGGAGATATGCCCCTCGTCTTGATTTCCGACGGGGAGACGGGAAGCGTTCAAGCCAATTATCGCGGGCTCGAGAGGGGGACTTCGGTGTGATGTGAATGCAAATGGGGGCACTCCACACGAGACGCGGAGAAGGTAGGAGGCGGGTTTCCATGCCTTCCGTGCAGGACTTGGGAGGTAATTAGTTGCCCCCCCCCTTCCCATTCTCCCCCTCCTTTGTTTGCTTTATCTATGGATGAACCCCAATGGTTTCAAGGATGGCCTGCTGGTGTGCAAAGCACACACACACACACACACACACACACACACACACACACACACACACACACACACACACACACACACACACACACACACACACACACAGAATGTTGTTTGTCTGGAATTGTTCCCCTCCATTCAGTCGCAATGGCACCCGAGGGAGTCGAGTCAGGAACCCACATCAGTCGGTTGATCGAACATGAATTTCATCCAAACCTTTGCAGGAATTTCAGCCTCTGATGAAAGTGAACATTTGACACCGTCGCGTCTGCTTGGAAGCCCATGTCAGATTCCGGATCCTTGCTTCAAACACTCATTGGAAACGCGAACTCAGCCTCGAAAGCCGAAAGCCAGGCTTCAAACCCAAATGGCAAAATTAAACGTGGACTTGGAACCCCATCTTAGCTTCAAGCCGCCATTCGTAAAACTTGAAACCCCAATTTCAGGCCCTCATTTGAAGACCTAAACCCAGGCTTGAAATCCTAATTGGAAACCTTGACCCTGTCTTCAAATTGCAGATAAAGCCACAAACCCGAAGCAAGATGTCAACACTCATTTGCAAGGCCAAACCTGACTTGAAACCACAATTCAAAGCTCTAACCTTGGACTTGAAAGCCTCCGCCCGACTTGAAATCCCAAACTGAAAGCACGATATCCCTTCAATCTATTTGAGACCATGACAAAACAAG
>CAAKHF010006683.1:0-10238 GCA_901007745.1 Hippocampus kuda | reverse complement strand
AGCTTGCAATGGACAGCACCACAAAGACGAATGCTTGACAGAGAACTGACAGCCTTCCCAGGAACCGCCACCACGACTCGGTCAGCATTTTGTGGACTAAACCATTTGGCGTAAACAAGTCGAAGACCCCGAAACACAAAGAGGCTTCTTATACACCGCTTTAAAACACAACAGACGCGATGGAAGAAGACATGGATGAGGGGCAGACCCAGAAGGGTGAGTCGTGACTCTGTTTACAAGAAATATGCCGACTTTTTTTTTTTTCAATTTACAGTCGAAGGAGGAGCAGCTGTTTGCTCACTTCTTTTGTGCGTTGAGTGGGAACACTCGACTGGAGTGCGCACGTCTGCGTGTGTTGTGTTTGGGTCGTCGGAGGGGTGTGAGCCAAGGGGGTGGGGTAGGCTTTCGGGGCTGCACTCAACTGCCTTTGTTTGTTTGATGAGGCTTCAATGTTATGTACGGCCAAGCCTCCACATTTTAAGCCACCAGAGTCCAACCAATGCCTCTTCCGTATTGACTATACAGTATATCTTTGAATTGAATTCATACCGTAACCAAGTGTGTAACTCATTTTACTCATATCCCCCCCCCGAAATGAATTAAAATACCACCGAACCGTTCCAACTGCTCCACAAAAAACACTCCCCATTAAAAAAAAAGCACTGTATCATGTTTAAAAAAAAATGAAACACGCAGCAAATGAATACATTGGTGTTATTACTGCACACACTGACAGATTCATGTGCATGTAAGAGGCGTGGCCTCGTGAGTGACGTCGGGTTGGCCAGGTTCGTGTGCGTATCATCTGGGCCTGAGTTGTAGCTGACAGCAGCCAAAGCCATTGGCAACTGTGGCTCTCCTTGCCCACATTCAAGGGTATTACCTAAAATGGTCACCGTTCTCCTTTCACTTCACTCGAGTGGCGGTGTCTCCAAAGTTTGCTTGTACCGCACAAAGCAAAAAATTGGACTGAGTGACAGCTTGAATTTGAACAGTGGAAGAGTTGGGGCACCCATTAGTTTAAAAAAAATGCCACTATATATTACTTCATACTGCAAACTGCTGCATGAGTGATTCAAGACATGATTCCCGCTTTTGGTTAAATTTATAGGTTCATTATTTGCGGTTCTTAGAGGTTGCACCCCACCGACAAAATTGGCTTTCGATGATGAACCCAACCAACTTTTTGTAGAATCTTTCATCTGTCTGGCGTATCTGCTTCTGAGTGGTCAACATCATTATCAAGAATTTGTCAAAGCCCTGCCATCTGCCCAATGTATCTGCTTTAAAATGTCTGAGTTGCTCTTAAATTTCAGACATGGGTCTTTGAGACTTTTTCATTTTTCCTGTTATGATTAATATGTCAGCACAATTTCGGGTCAATTGGTGAAACTGCTGTCGCGGGGCAAAATTTACAAACAAAAAAAAAAAAGTCATGAAGTGCTACTGAGTGACTTTGGGGGTTTCACATCATCACATGAGACATTCAGTAGCACCATCTGCAAAGTTAGAAAAAAGCCTCTATTCACATTTGACCAATCTACAAAAAACTGGGAGGTCAATCATAACAGTCCATACGAAAATAGTCTCAAGGACCCCTACCTGCGATTGAGCAGGGTGTTACCCACTAATTATGTTTGAAGCAGCCATCTCTGCCTCATACTACTCTTGAAATCCTACAAGGGAGTTTGCCCAAATCAGCCCCAATTGGAATTAGGTAACCTGCGTGATGTCTGAATTTTGAAATTTGATGATCATGTAATGATGATGTGAATAACAAGGCATTGGGTGTGACCCCTTCAAGAATCCATGATTCCCACAAAGCCTATTTATTAGTTACTTGTGACAGCTCCTCCGGTACAAGCTGTACTCTTTGGATATCTTTAGAACCTCCATTCACCTCCGAGATGGACAATATGAACTGTTGCCATGGAGTTGACCACCAGTAGTCATTACCATCGTCGTCATCACCTCCTCACTCACAGCATGCCACTAGAAGGTGGAAAAGAAAAGCACAAAGAATACAAAAGAGAATGATCCAGAACGAGAAAGTCATTCATGAGCACCCAATATGGGGCGTCATCTGGATTTTCTCAAACACTGCGATAGGCAAGTGCAAGAAACCTCAACTTGGCTCTCTTGCTTGTCATGGTTCTTAAGTGTACGCTTATGCATTGCACTGCTATTCAGCAAAGCTTTTGCCTCGAACACAAATGCTCATTGGAGCAAAAGAAGCATCCATGCAAGCTGCTCGTGCATTTCGACAAGTCACGTCCATTCTTTTTTCGGAGGGTGGTGGTGGGGGGTCAACACATCTCTTTTCTTACAGATATTGCACTGGATCTGTAAAGCTGATGATTTCACGTTCACAAGCAGTGGTGGGAAGTAATGAAGTGCAAAGACAACTTTTCAGGTATCACGACATTACTGGGTCAACTGGCCAAAGCCCTCTTCTACTGCGAGATAACTACTAGTCATGGAAACAAGGAAGCAAACGAACAAATCAACGAATGAGCAAAACAAAGGGTCATTAAGTACTGTGTAATGAAGTTAAAGTAAACTACAATCTTCAAACAAGTGTTTGGTCTTCCTGTTTCTATATGAAAGCACAGCAACACCAAAATAAAAGCATTTAAAATAAACGGCGGAAGCTTATATAACGATTAATTAATTGATTGGCAAAGACGAACATGAAGAACATTTTCGGCATAATTATAGTTAGTTTCGTTAGCTCTATAAATTCAAGATGTAGTTTAAGTTAATTTTCTTTTCTTTTTTTAAGCGCTCCTATTTTGAATTTTTAATTATTTTTTATTTCGTTCAGAAAAAGGTTTTTTTTTTCAAATTGAGTTTTAGTTATTCCGTTCGTTTTTATTTCCTATGATCACCTTGTAGTACACCCCTGCGCTTACTAAAGACCAAGCGGGACTGTGAAGTCACTAACAGACAAACGAATGAGCGAATATGCGACTCAGAAAGAAACAAAGGAGCGGACCTACTTCAGCTGAAATTGCATTCGGCATTTCAGACTTTCAAAGGCTTGCATTCCTATGAGTTACCACTTGGAGTGGATGAGTCACAAGCAGCAGGCGGACATTTTGCCCACTTCGCAGCCTAGCAAACGTGTCGCTCCTTTGCACCAGAACGCACACACGCGCAAAGTCGACACGAGCACCAAGTGAGCTGATTTGGATTCACTGATCACAGGACAGTGAGAATAATGTGAGAAAGTAAGCAGAGGGAGGTTAGGACATTTTGTTGGAGTGTTATGGAGCCCAATGGAAAAAGGGAGAATTGAACACCTGTTAGTGTCTGCCTCGCCAAGAATCTTCTCTGCAAGACGCCACTTGGCCTTCTGTTCATCATTCATATTTAATTACACATCCTCCACCTTGCGATCCTGTCGAGCGCAGACTTCCACCAAGGCCGAATGATCCGAACAAATTCAACATCAAACAAGTGGGCAAACTAAAGAATGACCACGCTAGCTCTTAAATCGGGGACAGATGGCTTTAATTTCCACTTCAGCTTTAACACTTTTGTTTTTTTCCCCACTTCCGTCACTTTTTGAGTTTTCTCTAAGTTCCTCAGTATCATGAGCATCCTTAACCAATTGGTCGGCAGACATCGCATGGATCCAGTGTTCATTTTAACCTCAGTTACCAAATACGGTTTCTTTTGCTCTTAAAGGGCTTTGGTTGTCCAGCAAAATGGACAAGAAGAAAAAATAAAGCTATAAAACAATTACGAGTAAAGAGATTTAATTGATTTGCTTTAACGCACTTTATCTCCAGTGGCTATCAGCTTTGAGTAGCTGGAGTTGCGATAGTTGCGATAGTTGCGATGCTGTCAAGCTAGAAAAAAGTGGGCCGTCTTCCCTGTGCTGTCCTATAGTTAACGTGCAGGCCCCCCACCCCGAGGCGACTGTGCTTTTCAGCTACCACCTCCTCTTTCTCTTCCTCCTCGCATGTTTAATCAACCACTATGGTCGTCATGACGACAGCAGCGCCAAATCTGCGCCGGGGCCTTGAGAGCCGTGACCCACTTAGCGTACGTCAACAAATTCAGTGGGACAATAAAGTGAGTGAGACGCATTAGCCGCATAGCGCAGCCCCCCTAGGGGCATAAAAGCCTTCGTTGCTTTTTTTCTTTTTCTTTTCGTTTCCCTTCTCTCTCGTCTTCTTGTCAGCGAGGGAGGAATCTCAGCGTGACTGCCGAGGAGTTTATTTAATAATGTGTTTTGTCAAGAGTTCACTCCAGGATCTACTGGTAAAGGCTAAACGTGAGGAATAGGAGTTCAATTCAGTGCATCACAATCAATGGCGAATGAATGACACGTAATTGAATGCAACCCCCGCCGAGCCTTTTCAGGGCGTGGCCTTGCTCCCGCTTCCCCCCTTTGCCGTTGAAAACACGACGGGAGTGATCGATAACACCACGGACGGTTGCTTTGTTGCGATCGTGTTGAAATTGTTGTTTCTCATGCTAGTTTGGTTCATGCCAGTTTGTTAGTACAGCAGGATGGCAGGTAGTAATACCACTTGGTTGTTTGGTGGACTGCATATGCAAGAAAGGAGCTCATGGGTATTTTTGCTAAAAAGAAATATACTGTATGTCTATATTAAACTTGGTATTTTCTATCAGGCAAATACAAAAGTTTGGAATCACTTCCCAATGCTTATTTTTTCAAACGAAAAGCACTGTAGGATATATGTAGCTACAGTATCTCACAAAAGTGAGCGCATGGGAAGACAAACGCTCAGCTCAAATGTCAACTAGTCAGTGTTCAGCTTGTATAAGGGTATAAAATGAATTGTCCCATGAAATAACTCAACACACAGCCATTAATGTTGAAACCTCGAGTAACAAAAGTGAGGTTACCACTTAGGGGCGTACTCACTTTTGTTGCCTGGCTTGGAGGAAGTGATAGATAGATTGTTAATGCCTGACATCAGTTGCAAAACTTAAATAAATAAATAAATAAATAAATAGGAGTGTTTCAACTTTGGTCACACTGTTATCATGTTAATACATTTTTATTGACATGCAAAGTACACTGCAGCAGTTGGCATTGGCTGAACTTGAAATATTTAATCACCAAAGCATGTAACAAGCATGTTATCTGCTCGATTTTAAAATTCACATACATTTGTTGTTGAAGTGTATATTACGGCCTCATTTGTTTCTCTGTGAGCAATTGAGGATGTCTATTCTCTTCAAATGTTCATTTTTGACCTCAATTGTATTCCTTCGAAGGATGCAATTTACTGCAGTGCAATTTATCTGAGGATAACCTTAACACTCGCAATAACGCTGATTGGATCAGTGTGTGTGCGTGCGTGCGTGTGCGTCTGTGTGTGTGTGTGTGTGTGCGTGTGTGTCCCTTTTGCCTGTCAGGCATGACACTGACAGATGGAGGAGAAGTGGGAGCTGGGAGGGGGTCTTGGGAGGGGGTCATCCTCTCTCTGTATTAGTGCAAAGCCGTCTGTTTGACTGGACTGTGTTGTGTTTGCCGTTGTAGCGATGTAACGGTCCGCCAAAAGTCAGGACTATGTACGTACCTTGGTTTGAATGTCAGAGTTCGGCTTGCATCATCCAGTATTTTGGGGAGACCAAAAGTTTCATTTCATTGTGAATATCTTTGACACGTTATTCTACCTTTATCATGACTTTAACTCTAGTTTTTTCCTACCTTGCCGTTTTCCTCGATAATAATAATTTTGCAACAGTTGCACATTTTTAACCCAAGCGTCCCCATTCATTTCCAAGGAGAAGGTTTAGGGTTAGGGCTGAAGTTGCTGCTATTCAAAATTCAAAATGTTCAGCTCATTCGATTGGCCTTGCCGTTCCATCTGAAATATTTCACCTGCACAAAATCTTTTCACACACTTCTAAATCCTTCACCCCAAAATTCCCCATTCACTTTGAATGACGCATTTAACAATTTGCTCCCATTTTGCATTTGAAATGTTCAGCTCATTCCAATAATTCACATTCCAACTCCCACATAACAACAACTCCCCATTTTTCACCCACATATCGTCCGATTTTCTCAGCTCAGCTCAGAAAACGGAATCACCGATGGATATTGCACACTTTTCACCATGATAATTCCACACAATCCCGTCCCATTATCATTCCATGTCATTCTATATCTCTTCACATTTATCTTTGTACATTTTCACCATTCTCATTCCAGATCATTCTCTATCCTTCAATATCATTCAACGCCATTCCACATCATTCCGTATTTTTCAATCTCATTCTAGATTATTCCAAATGACATTATTTCCATTTTTTTAACCATAGTTTTTTAATTTTTGTGGCCCTTTTTTTTCTTTTTTTTTAAATCAAAAACAAAAACTCCTAAATTGTACAAATCCTCCCTCGGACGATTTTCCTCCGTCTCAGACTCCTCATTAAACTGAGCTTCTTCTCCGTTCCTTCAGGTAACGTTGTTCTCAGCATCAATAATAAATGCAGAATATTCTGTGCTCGCCAGCGCTGTCGAAAATGATAGATAACGGATCTCACGGCAGCTCCTGCACTCGCCGTTTTATGCCGCTGCATCTCCACAGCTGTCGAGCATCAGTAGATTGTTGAGGACGTGAGAGCGGAACCATTGATTTTTGACAGTGCTCTTGTGCAACGAGAAGCTTTAAACTCTAAGTGAGGTCATAAACTCATGACAGTGTGACATAAAGTCTTATTGGGCTTGTTCTGGCCCGCGCTAAAAGGTCATTCACTGACCGGTTTCTGTTGTTAAATTATAGTTGTGACCGTTTTGCTGCACCTGAAACCTTCAAGTTGCATGATGTTATATTGTATTTCTTCTCGGAGTTTTATAGCAGATGTACCTCATTTTGATGTCACTATAGCCCAGTGATGGTGTTAGTATCAAGCAGGGGTGCCATTCTTTAATTTGGACGCCGTACATTGACACCTTTTTGAGACCTGTAATATTTCTTACATTAACTCAGCTGTTTTTGTTCTCATTTTTTTTCTTTTCCACCCTGAAAAAAACGGGTGTGTTGGATTTACTCAATTTTATTGAATCAAGTGGATGCACAAGATAAAATCATCTGGATCAAGGTCATTTAAAAAAAAAAAATTGATGTAAACTGTAATTTGAAAAAATAACTGGATCCAGTAGCTTTTATTTTGTGCATTCACTTGACGAGATGAAATTGAGTACAGTACATTTAAATAATACCTTTTTCAGTGTATTTAATCTTTTTTAAATAAACTTTCAATATATTATGTGAAATGATTGGTTTACTGATTTTGTAAATCATACAAAGTTTTAAAATTACCGGTACTGGTCATTTAAATAAAACTGATACATGTATCTGCTAAACAATTTTATAAACAGTTTTAACCATTTTATTTAGGCAAGCTAACTAACATGCTTTACTAACTGACTGACTAACTGCCTATCCAACCAGCTACAGTATCCAACAGACAAATTGATTCACTAACTGCCAAACTATTTAACACAGACCAACCCATCAGACAAACAGACTTCCAATGACGAAACGATGAGCTTGTGAGCTGACTGACCATTTAACAAACTGACTAAAAGAAGAATTGACCATCAAACAAAAAATCTTACTAATTGACTCATTAAATACATATCTGGCTTCTAACTAAAAGACTCATTTACTAACTAACCAAATTAACCGACTGACTCGCTAATTGACTAGCCAACTAGTCAATTAACTGACAAGCTAACCAACTATCTGATTTACAAATTGGGAAACTGAATAACTAATGGTCTAATTGACTGACTAACTAACTAACTAACTAACTAACTAACTAACTAACTAACTAACTAACTAACTAACTAACTAACTAACTAACTAACTAACTAACTAACTAACTAACTGCCTACTGACCTAATTACCTAACTGGCTTCTGACTTAAATAACAGATTAATTGACAAGTGACAGGTTAATTAGCATTCTAACTAACTAATAATGTTGGTACCTTGCTGTCTCATTTTGCTCCGTGATTTAATCTTTTTTCCAGCACGTGATCATCAACATCCTATTCAGTGCGCATGGGTTTTTATTCTGCAATGAACATTGATGATGCAGGCCAGACTGTGACACAAGTCAACATCACCTCTGGTCATTTCCTCTCATTAATGATAGAAAGTGTTATTGATCAATTTGACATGAAATTGACTCGATATTTCGAACACGCGCTAGATTGACATTGATGTGGCAATGCTCTCTGGGTGTAAATTAGAATTGAAGCTGTAGTTCTTATGTTATTGCAAAGCAGGACGTTTTTCCTGGAGAAAAGAAAACCAAAAAAAGGGGCACCCAACACATGAGCGCGACAGTACAGTAGGCGTGCATGCAGATAATCCGGGCCAACCTGGAGCTGGGCCAGCAGCGGCTACTTGATATTCTCCTTCCACTCGCGGCAGAATTACGAGTGACGGGATGAGAAAAAAGAGGGGGAGTGGGATGAGGACAAAGACGACTTTATAAAAAGAGACTCTGAGAGCAGGAATGCTTGACTGACAATGAGGTAATCTTCCAAACAGCAAGAATCAGGACAACATTTGTATTCTGCACATTGAACCCGTTAGGGAAGCGGCCGGAGTCAATAGACGGGTTTGTTAATTCATTGCAGTGCACTGATAATAAACCTCGAGAGCTGATAACGTCTTGCACAGTAAATCAAGCTGCCTGAAAAACAGCCGTGTCTATGTGCCAATACTTCCTTTTAATGGCCAAAATGTAACCACTTGCTTTTTTTTCATCCCAGAATTGAAAACATCCATGAAAATAAAACAAACAGCGGTAGAGGGTGTATGTTTTAAACTGTGTATGGTGTATGTTTTAAATTGGTCGAAGCTTAAAGCAAAACGAGACAAATGTTGTAGTTTTTTTGACAGTAAAAGGAGCTTGAAAACAGTTTTGCAGTTGAAAACAATCATCACTTTAAACATTCATCACAGGTCTGAAGTGTTTCATGTATAATGCTGGGGAACACAATTTTGGTGGAGTTTGGTCTGACGTCTGTTTTAAACAATTTTTTGGGTGCGGAATCAAGTTTTTCAGCTATCGGATCCCATCCATCCATCCGATTTTGAATCCGCTTATCCTCATGAGGGTCATAGATGTGTTGGAGTCTATCCCAGCCGTCTTCAGCAGTAGACGGGGTACACCTTGAACTGCTTGCCAGCCAATCACAGGGCGCACATAGACGAACAACCATTCACTCTCACAATCACACCTAGGGACAATTTGGAGTGCCAAATCAACCTGCCATGCATGTTTTTGGAATGTGGGAGGAAACCCTGGAAAAACTTGGAACCTCCACTCCAGGGCTGTAAATTCTTTGTTGATCAACAGCCAATGTGGCTGGTGACTTTCCAAAGTTGCCAACAAATCCGAATTTCCACCAGGTAATTGTTTTTTATTTTTATTTGTTTTTTGTTTTTTTTTATCTCCCTCACACTATCTGTTTGTTTCTTGTTTGTTTCTCTAGCTGGTTATTTGCATTTGAGTTTACCCACCGTTTTGTTGTTAGATGCATCAATAGTGGCAACAAATGTATTTTGTTGTTTAAGTCACCCGGTTATGACGTGTAGTTCAGCATATTGTAGGTGGTGTTCGGATGGTTCGGTCAGGGTTGGGGTACTGTACATTTTCTTTTAATCTTTTAAAAACTTTTGTCTTTAAAGGTTTATCTTGTCCTAAAATTTCATTTCTTGAACTCAATGCTTGAAATATGAAGTTCATGATATTACATCTTTGTTTGAAAATTATGACTTCATTCTATTTTTATACCGACAAAATATGTCTTAGTCCTTGTAAAGATTATGACTTATTGTCTCAAATTATTTGTTATTCCTGCGTTGCACAAATGAAATGTCCTGGTGTTTTATAAGGAATGGACAACAACAACAACAATGATGGGGATCCTCGTGGCCGAATAGCTGCCGGCCTGAAAGATGAAGAGAGTCGCCCTTTAGCACATCCCCCTTACGCCAATTAGCATTTGTATGAGGAGCCTGTCACCTTTCCGTGCAGCTGCATCCTTGTTGGCTGGTCCCTAGCAACCGCATCACAACTAACACGCCGATATCAACAGAGAGAATGACGTAAACACGCAAGGTCAAAATCTGCTTTTTGAGGCTCCAAATTGCATCTTTTTCTCCACGCAGTGGATTCTGTTGTGACAAAGTGCATTGCCCACGGCAACAAGAAGAGCGAGGATTA
>CAAKHF010006681.1:2300-14800 GCA_901007745.1 Hippocampus kuda | reverse complement strand
CACAGTAAAAAAAAAAATCAGTGAAGACTGATCAATTTAAGTGGATACAACTCAAAATATTGACTAATACATTTTTTTAAAATGCAAGACTGTGTTGATTTCATCGCATTGGTGTAAGAAATGTGCACGGGCCCAGTCGGGCCACAGTCAGTAAACTTCGGGTAATCCAACCAAGTCACTTGCCAAAAACTTGGGAATTACTTGACTTGACTTAGGACTTGGTATCTAAGCGACTCGACTTGACTTGCACTTGATCTACATGACTTGACAAGTCATCAGGTTATAGTTAGATATCTGCATTTTAACACAGTTTGCCTTTTTAGGAAGGAAAGCAAAAAAGAGAGAAAAAGAGAAAGACTCTGCTTCATTCCCCCCAACTTGGCAGCCCAGCCAGCATCACTTGTTTTTGTTAAGTGGCGACCGAAACACTAACAGTGGTGAGATCAACTTCAAGGATCATTCATTTGGATTAATGGATTATCTTGCGAATGATGTTGGAACTTGAAGGTTACGACTTGAGACTTGCTTGTAACTTGCACATATGCGGCTTCCTACCACGCCAATTTTGAGGTGTATTAGTAGCTCATGTAGTGTGACTACACTCAATAATTGTTTGTCTTGCCACATAGTGTGATATGTCCTGCGCCGTCCTTCGATTGAGTCCCCAGCATTGACCAAATGGAAGACAGTGCCCTCCTACTTATCACGAGACCTGATGTGGTGCACACAATCACAATGTAGTGTACCGTATTTAAAAAGTGACTTGAAACTGTAACATTTATTTTGTGAATGCAAACACTTTGTTTTTCTTATTTCTTCTTTCTACCCACAATCTTGCTGCTGTAGACTGTAAATTTCCCCAGTGTGGGACAAATAAAGGTTATCTTATCATAACAAAAGGGGAAATATTGCAAAGTATAAGTAGCATTTCAGCTCATGCTACGTTTGCTAACTGCAAAGCTTGAAGCTGATTAGCAAACAAATTGGTCCACTCAAGTTCTTTTTGGAGACTAGACGGTCCACATCAACCCCCTCCCCGCTCTTTTCTGAACGTAGCATTTACTGAACATAGAAACAACACACAGGCACGTAATGCCGACGTCGACATGACTTTGAAAGCTGCTTACAGTCACCGATCTTGACAGAAGGACGCGAAGTCTGGTCGGTGACGGACTTGTTTTGTGACATCTTGCCAGGTCCAAGACACAGGAAGATATTAATCTGGTAGTGTGACACTGCGACTGTCGTGAACGACAAAAAAAAATAAGTCACGTAGTTTGACAAGTCCATAAAAGAGAATGAAAGTGAGGGAGCCAAATATGTGTGTTATGTTGCTAACTAATTCAATTGGAGTCGCGAGTTTCACGACGGGCTAAGGCTGAGAGAGTCGGAGAGAAGTTAATACGAGTAATGAATGGCGGCCTTGGTTAACTAACGTACCTCTGAATAATGTGTTTCTTAGGGGGCCACTCGGGCCACGCTTGATGGATGGCCTTACAGAAGCCAGGTCAATTAGCCGGGTAGACTTTCCCTCCATGTCGGCAGCAGACAGTACCACCACGGAGTTCACCTCTGTCACAAGCCGAGTCTGTAATTAATCACGCAACCACCCGCCCACGCCACGCAGGCTCTACTCACCTCCGCCGCGGGCGCGCACCCTCCAGCAAAGCGCGCGCCCGATGACCACACGTATTATGCATCGCCCTCTTATCCAGCTAATTTTAAATATTGTAAAGTGAAGAGAAGTGAAACAAAAGAATATCAAACGTGTTTGAATGCCTCACAATAATTTTGTGAACAAAAGGATTCCCAAATAATATCAAAAATAATGAACACGTGGCGAGAAACTATAAGCATTCCCAAATGAAATTAGAAAACATATTTTGTAAGAGTTTTTACTGTCGTCATTTGCTAATTGGGCCTGCCCTTTAGTAAACAAGTTTTCTATTATTGACCAACTCAAACGATGACATCATCAAACCAAGTATGCAAAGATTACATGCAGCATGTAGCAAAAGGGTCATTCCATGTAAAATAAATAAGAAGCCAAGAACCAAGAAAATCAGGACTCAAATATGTATTTTTAATTTGAAAGATGATGCATTATATTTTCCTCCCTTTTATATCCAAGCACACCTCAAATTTTGAAGAAAAGCTGAGAGATGAACAGAAAATTCTGTTTTGATTTTACATGGAATGACCAAAAATGTTTATCATGTCATCTATACAACCTAAAAATAAAGAAATGTGCCAGACCTGTTCCGAATCTAAAATGTTTTTGCAACATGCTATATACACATTTACCATTTCAGACTCGAAAAACTTTTCCTTGAACTTGTGAAAATGCAGTATGATTTTTCCATTCAAAACTACTATGTCTGAATTTGCCTTCATTCATGTTATTTGGTTTTCATTATTATTTTAAGTAAAGTGATGTTGTTGGGTTGTATGTACATTTGCACATTCCTATATTTTTTAAATCTATTTGACATTAATGCTTTGATTCAACAAATATTTAATCAGAAGTCACTCACGAATTACTCAGTACTTGAGGGTATTTATTGATTGATTTATTTTTCCTGAGTACATACTCTTAAGTAATTATTTGGAAGACTATTTTTTTACTTAAATTACAATGAGACCTCTTATGTGAGTACAAGTTTTGGCTACTTCATCCTCCTCCGCATGCCATTAGTTGGCCATTTCAAATTTTGAAAGAAACTCTACAAGCATGAACATCAAACTTTCCGTCCTGCCTGGTCTTTCTTTTGAATCTCCTTTATCAGTCTATGCACTGGACTTGAAAAGGTGACGTTAATGTGACTTTGTTTGACACATTTTGTTACCTAGCCAATGAACACTTTGCCAGAGAAAAGTTACAAGCACAAACAGTATACAACAGGCCTGTGGTCCGCTGCCCCTTTTTTTCTCTACAAAGGTTTGACCATCATAACGGCAACATTATGTCATAAATTACTTCAAGACCATATTAGGCTGTCATTGTGTGAACATGATTACCTTTCAGCCCTTTGACTGGACAGAATACAGATTGAGCGGTAGCGACAGAGACGTCACTCTGCGTTCACAGAACATCCTCCTGTGCTCGGGACAAAGAGGCTGGCTGACAGATGAGGCTTGTGTCTGGGGGCAGGGAAGTTGTGTGTTGCCGCCGCCGCTGCTGCTGCTGCTGTGCTGTGTGTGTGCGCGTGCTACTTATTCATATGTGGATGCATGCATGTCTGAGTGTGTGCACCTATACGTGTTTGTGTGTGTGTATGTGTATTTAGTCGGAGGGAGTGGGCAGGGTCTCATGGGGCAGCTCTGTGTCTGTCCCATCTGCCACCCCACTCTACTGACACCCAGGGGAATGGCATAAGGGGCAGGGGATTCATTTTAGAAAAAGGAATTGGGGTCCAATGGTCTAATGGGCAACAACACAGGTTTTACTGACCGGCTCAAGTCAAAGGACACTGGCTGTGCGTGGACGCCAATCTTTTTGACAAAACAGTCGGCCGCCCCTGTCAAGCTTAGCCTCATACTGACTAATAAGGCATGGCTCAAATGAGAAAGGGGTGCTGCATATTTTAGACACACACATATTGCTTGCACCCGAGGCTAATGTCAGCCTAATGCATGGCCATGCTGTGGCCGGAGGGCTAATTGGGTATATAAACACAAACACCTCCCTTGAGAGGAAAGAGGGATGTCTGTTTTGTTTTTTGTTTTTTAATTGTGAAGGTGACGGTACTATGCCTTCAACTTTGAAACTCATCGATACACATGCAGTATCAATAATGAAAGTTAACATCGTCTTTGCTCTCATTAGAGCAGATGCCGAGTTTCCTCCCAAGCGGTGCATGCAGTGTGATGTGCAACGCCTCTGTAGCAGGTGGCATCTCATCTTGTCTTCATCCAAACTGTGATCAGAAGGCAGTAAATGGCGCTGATGCTGCTGCCACAACGGCAACAGTGAGAACAGTCAAGTGGAGAAGGAGCATATGGCTCCCGCACCGCTGGGCAGGAGGAGCACTCAGTAAGATGAATGCTGTGGCATCGGGAACAAAGCTGACTTTAACTCAGCAAATTAACACCATACCAAAGCCGGGAAGAGTCAAGCAGGCAGTTTTTGCCTTACAAAGATGGCCCTACTGTCGAAGTCACGTGACTGCCAGGTGAAGTCGATCCTTATATCCTAGTAGATGATTCTGTTTATCCATAAATATAATGATATAAAGGCATAGGTGCTACCCTGCCCCCTTACTGCTTTGAGCGCTATGTTAATGAAACAGTTGCTGTTTCCTGGCATTACATTAATTACCCGATCAAAATAGAGTGGGTAATTAACTGCCCTCCTTTACCAGTGCTAATTACATTAACGGAGAAGGGCCATTTCAGGAGAACAAAACGGATACGGGGACCACAGCGGCGTTGTCGTCTTGCCGGACAAAAACTTAAAAAAGCAAGGAAACCCTTCGACACATGTTCTGTAAATGCATTTTCAGAGCTGGCGAAAGATGAGGAGGAGGAGGAGGAGGCCGCAATGGAGGGAGACTCATGTGGTTCTCACTTGGGGCCCCCAGAGGGTGAGTCCTCAGAGACAAGCAGGCTTATTGGAGAGGAGAAAGGCAGAAAGATGGGGGATGGAGGTGGGTGTTGTTGTTTATCTTGACATGCTCTGCTCATGGTCTTTAACACTCGCGTCACAATTAAGACGCTGTGGCTAGGTAGACAAAATAAATGCTGCGCAAGCATACAGGTCGAAATACAAACAAAAATAAATCCAGCAAGACACTAGAGGAAATTCTTAATGGCCGGATTCATTGGGAATTGATAGAAGTGAATTTTAAATTCGTGGGATGAGCACGATCAAGATTAAAAACCAAAGATGCTGAATGATTTGCTTCATTGTTTTATTTGGAGCACAAAATATAATTACACCTTGCGATATACAAATCACATTTGCACCATGTTTGTACCGTTTTAAAGAAAAAGATGGGTTCAAAACATATTAAAATTGCTAATATTTTTTTAAATAAATAATGTTAACCAAACTCTAAAAACGAATTTATAAATGTCCTTGACTCTGCGTGTTTTCACATTCGGAAAATGGCGTTCATGGTTTAATATCGGTCACTAAAAGTAATATGTTGTACCCATTATGTACTGATGTCTTTTATTGTGCTTTCATTTACTGTACTGCATAGTAACTAGCATGTGCTCTGCAGAAACATGTTGAATGAAGCTGAAAATCTTCATGGTATGCTATCGTGTCAAATTTTCATTGTAGGATGACATAATTACAGTACAGCGTCGCATTGGTTCAACAAAGCATGCATTACACATGAAATAAGGCTAACTAACATTTTGTTTCCTTTATACAAGGACAAAGAACCTTCGTTTATGGCCTGACTCATAATGCACAACAGCAATCCTGGTTATGCAAAGAGCTTGCAAAACTGCAGATATGTAAAAGTTTTTGATGAAATCCACACGTAGTAAAAATTTCAAATTGAATGGCAACGTTGTTCAATTAACTCAATCAACGGTCGGGAAAAAGAATCACTTTTATAAAACATGTTTATATTATTCCCTAAACTAGCTATAATAAGTTAAATTGCTTGTACTTAAATAAATCAATATATGAATTCCTTTATCAATAACCCTTGAGACAAACAAGTGTCACTTGTAAAATCTTGGAGATCAGAACAAAAAATAACGGGTCTATTTTTTTTGTTTGTTTCTGGAATGTAAATTGTCTTCAAAAAGTCTACTGCAAAAAACATGTCGCTAACTCACAGACAGTGTACACACATGCTGTTTAAAGTGTCCATACACAGATGAATAGCACCCTGCTTTTCAGAGCTGTCCATCATTCAAAAAGGTTCAGTGCTCGTGTATACATCTCTGGCAAAAGTTTTGGGCAGGTGATGGAAGAATGCAGAATATGGCATGTGGTAACGCGCCGGAACAAAACACCGAGCTTTTGAAGCTTGTGGTAGAATTAGGACCATGTGGTTTTCCTCATGTCACAGTGTGGTATGGTCCAGTCTGGTTTGCAAAGAAACATTGCCTGCCTGTAAATAGGGTTGAAGTAATCCCCTCTACCTCTGGAAAAGATGTCTTGTCTTTGGATAGTTTCAACGTTTGCCCTTTCATCCGCCTGCGTAAAGGAGGACTAAAAATGGCGGGATGGCCTCGGGTAGCAAAGCTAGTCATGGTTGCTACTGATCAAATTTCCATCCTCCCTGCCCTCTTAGTGCCAAAAGAGGGGCTAAGTGAAGCAGTGGTCTGGGGTAGATTTGCTACATCGGGTGGACAACCAGGCCCGTCATCGCTGGAGAGAAAAAAAAATATGCACGTCTATGATTCTAATTTTGCATTCATGTACTGCACATCCAACCACTTTGCGTATCTGGGTCAGTCAAAGCTTGTCGTGGTTAGAGGAAGGGGTTAGACTGCATTCGTAAGTTCGGAGAGCGGGGTCAGATAGTGAGTCGGATGGCTACCTCTGAAGCTGTTACCGCCTGAGGCGGGGCAGGCAGGGGAAGGGGAACCCTGGGGCCTGAGCACGGGAGCAAAAGCACTCTTCTGTTTAGCAGCAGATGGGAAAGAGGAGAAAGGCAACAGAGATGATGACGAGCTGGAGCTCCCGGGTATGGTCGGGCTGGAGGGCATGACTGTGGACGAGAGCCTGACGTTAATCTCAGGTCTTGACATCGCAAAATCATGTTGGCCAATAGTCTTACTGTAGGGGGATCCCGTGGGGGAAGCGCTGCTGAAGCCGGGTGAGCCAGGAACCCCTAGACTGGTCATAGGAACGGTTCCGTAGCCTCCCGTCATAGCCCCGCTGCCGCCATAGCTTGACTGTTGAGGTGTGGAAGCTGAGGGGTAACCTCTTGGCGATAAGCTGCTTGAGTTGCGAATATAAGCTGGAGAAAATGTTTCAAGGCTGGGTCATACGTCCACATGAGTCTCTTTTTTTTTTTTTTTTGCATAAGACAAAGCTGTGCTCAAATTAAGAGCCGCTACGCTTACCTTGGCTGCTTTGCCCCGGCTCCCCGATGCTGACACCTAATTGGGAAGGGTAGGAACCCAAACCCATGACGCTGCCATGGGCTGGTGAGCTGGGCAGCGCTTGCAGCTGACTGTGAGGACGGGGAACACTGTAGAGGGCCTCGGCGATGTCGGCTGCTCTTTTTAGCAGCATGTCCTAAAAGGGGAGAAACACACTGTCATGACTCATCTTTTTCTACTACCAATAAAGCAAGTTATGTGAATCCTCCGAAACACGATTAGTGAAAGTCAAATTATCTCAAAACCAGGGAATGTGTGAAAGACATTTTTATGTGGGTTTAACATTTGCATTTTGGCTTCGGAGTCTGAAAGTCGAGTCATTTCCCACGGTAATTGGCCCAAAGTTTTTGCTTCTTACCTGATTACTGTGTGGATTCCCATACAGAGCCTCCACAAGATCTGCCGCTCTCTTCAGCAGAATTTCCTGCAAACAGTATTAATATTTCAGATGTTGAAAAATTAGGTTCCAAGCGGCAATGAAAAATGTTTTTTTGTTGAGCAATACGATAACGAGCACACATTTGAAAGCGCGAGTCTCTCACCTTAGCCATTTTTTCTGGGTCACCAGGATGCCGTGGAATGACTTTCTGAAGCCGCTGGAAACCGTAGTCTATTGTCGGCTCATTCAGGGCTGTAACAGACGGGCATTTGGGACTTTAAACCAGTATTTCCCAACCTTAATTGAACCAAAGGCACATCTTTGAGAAAAAAAAAATCTCACGGCGCATTGCTTGGCAATCAATGACTTAAACATCTCTCACAAGTTCCAACTGTGAACAAGAACACCTGCGCCACCTAATTGGCAAAAGCCCCAATCTGTTGCATGAGCACCTGTGTAGATGAAGCGTCCGGGGGCTCCCTTGCAGAATTGTTTCGATTTATATGACAATGTGACCTCCACCACCCCTGGGATGTGACGAGGCGGAGTCTGGACGCGGATAGCGTGCGGCGTGATTAGCTGTGGGAAAATAACTCGTTCATGTTAGGAAATAAAGTAGAAAAGAGAAATACAGGCAGAAGGAATGCGAATGTGAAATGTCCACCACAGTAATGAGATGAGAAATGCTCATTCTTACCTCGCTCCAAACTAACATGCTTCCAAACACCACCTGTAGTCCATCAAAGAAGTTCTCCCCAATGACAATGACCATGGCCCCGCCTGTAGTCCAGCCCTCACTGGGACTGATGGCTTTGATGCAAGGGGTGGCTGAAAAGAAAGGCAAAAAAAAGGAATTCTTCAACGTTGAGGGAGTGTACATGTTGCAAACAAAATGTGGGACCAATGTCAATGAATTTACACAGTGTGAACACAATTTACACTATATTGGACCGCATAGATCTAATTGGATGCCAGTGCATTCAAAAGGTTTTAATTACCGGTAAGTTTCACATGGCTCTCCTGCCTCGTAGGTTACCTGGCATCCATTCAGCTCTGCTTTAAGCTACCAAATATGGAATTGCACCTCATAAAGGGTGACAGTGACTTCTTGTCATTTACAAGAGGCTACTTCATTTTGGACGAAAGGAATCAAAGTATTATGACAGAAAATTAACTGTACGATATGGATAGACTCAGTGTCATAACTAATCTATTTCGTACATAATTAGGAATGGCAGCTGAGTAACTTAAGCATGTGTCATGACACCGTTCTGTTTCTGGACACGAAAGCAAACATAGACGTTAATGTAACACAGTATTGGCTTACCATACTCCATAGTATTCTCCGCAGACTCTCCTGGCTCCAGTCTGCGAGCCCTCCGACCGTGTTTGGAGTTGTTGTGAACGAACATGTTGTCAGACACTGCGAGGACGTGGCCGTCCACGCTCACAGTGCTGGACAGGACCACCTGACACAGAGGAAATGAAGCATGAGCATCCGTGCATGACTTGGACCGCATGCTGAGAGTTAGAATCTCTGGTTTCAAGCAGCAAATGCCTCAAGTGAAACAATTTGTTTCGGCGCGGAGGTGATGCTATATGATTTCTCAGTCTGCAATGTGACATCGGTGGGAACTTGATAAAATATCTGCATTGACTCTTTTGGGTCTCCATATGGGCTCCCCTAAGTTTGTGATTGATATAGCATGCAGCCAGCTCATCATCGCTGCGTGATCCTTCAATGACACCAAACATATGGAGCAAATCTCCCACTTTTGCTGGCTGTTAAATCAGGGCATGATATAGTGCGTCCCTAATTTCATCTGGACACACCATGTGTGGGTTCTCTCACACATCTGCCATGCAAGAATGACACGGACATAGTAAATGAGAGGACACTTGTGGTGTGTCCAAGTGATAATCAGTTTCGGAATGCGTTGATTCAAAAAAAAAAAAAAAGTCGAGTTGATATATTTGTATCTAATACTTATTTATTCATTCATTTTTGGAAACTCATTCCACTGTTTGAAAATAAACACATGGTAATAATTTTGCACGTGGGGAAAAAAAAAATGTAACGGAAAGAAAAAGAGACAATAAACACATGCTTAGGTGGTAGAAAGGGTGGGTAGCTCTAAGAAAAATAACTGTAAATTATCGATCAAGCAGCTGACTTGTATCCAGCCTTGAGCACCTTTTAACCCAGAGATGAGAGTCTTTGCGGGCTCATAACTTCTCAGCATGTGTCACATCCCAGGAGTTAAAGCAAACACTGAGGAACGCGCAAGACGGAAAAGGGGACAAGGTTAGCCGGGAGAAACAGAATGCCAGACAGGGGCCGCTGGTGCTGAAAGATGGCAATGGAAGTGAAGCAGGAGTGTCCCCGGTGACCACTTCCTGGGTCACAGAGTGTGACCTTTTCCATCTGGAGCCAATCATTCAATTCTTGACAACTTCCTGAAACACCTCAACCTATTTCCTGCATCCCAGCAGCCTCTCTTAAACATATAAATACTTTCTTTTGTCTTTTTTATTTTAACTGCAGGAGTCATCCTTATTGATTTCACCTTAATTCCGCCTCACTAGTCTTTTGCAAATACTTAATTGTGAGTCGTGTTTTGACAAACAAGGATAAGATAAAAAGCAGAAACCTAAAGTTGTTCACATCATTGCGATGATTTCCGCATCTCATCATAAGCCCTCATCCTACAACGATGCATTTGCTCTTCATCTGCTGATACCTGGAATCTCCTCATGTCCCTGGGGTTTCCTGCTGTCTTCAGACAATTCTGGTTGCATTTCAAGAAAAACTTCAAGAAGAACCTGCAGAGGTAAATATAAGGACACGTGTTTGCAGAACGACAACAAGTAAGAAATAACATGAAAAAGATCACGTGTATGATTACTTTGCTCACAAACAACACTTGAACAGTCAAACAAGACATTCATTATTTTCAGGAACGGTCGTGGTGGGTGCGGATTCACGTGGGTGTTGATGCATATCTATCTGATTATAACTCTGACATCAATCCCAGCAGTTAAGTTTATAGTCTGTTAAGTCAATGCTATTAAAGTCAAAACCAAAGTGATGAGAATGAGAAGTAGAGTCCGGTGAAAAGCTTTGTTGTATTTCAAAGTCAACGACAGCCAGTGATGTGTGCCTGCAGACCCAAGGGAACGCTACATCCCACAACGCCCTACTCGAACCGCCACATGGGAATGAACTGGGATATGAAATACAGAGAAAGCGCAAAGTAGTGATGGAGACCGAGGCAGTGGCATGGACATGAATTTTGTTGGCAGGTACATGTGTTTCATTATGCATGTGAGTTTATTTTGAGTGGGGAAGGCTGCACAGAGGCAACGGGAAGGCTGCTGATAGCCTCTCCACCACCAAAGAAAACCAGAGTAAAAGACGGGATAAATAGGGGAGAGGGAGACTACGCAGAGACTCCAAATCCCAGGTGTACGCAGTTCGGCAACATAGCTCGCTGCCATGGCAACGCGGCTCTGCCGCAATCCCAAAGTCCCCACGCTGAGAGGCGAAGACAGCCATGCGAAAGAGAAGCTAACAATGTGAACACATCCTGTATCACTCACACACAGGAAAAAGAGATGCCTTGCAAGGTGAGATGTAGGGGAATTACATGTTTGTGTGTGTGTGTGTGTGTGTGTGTGTGTGTGTGTGTGTGTGTGTGTGTGTGTGTGTGTGTGTGTGTGTGTGTGTGTCTCTCAGTGATATGAGTCACATTTTGGGAGCAAAAGCAAACTAAAATAATTTAAAACGGCAATTGGCCTGTCGAAGTCCATTCCTTCCACGGAACAACTTGCCGATGAAAAACAACCAATAATGCTCCAATAAAACTAGCAACAATGGTTTAGAGAGTTTTTCCCCCACCCACACTGCGCTCTGTGCAAATATAAATTATCTTCAGGGAGAGCGGAGTGGAAACTTCACTTTAACCCCTGAGCTTCGAACACACCCATCAAATTTTCATCTCTCCTTCATAGTTTTTTAGAAATAATTCTTCAATCTCTCTCGCCAACTTCCTCCCTTGTGAGAACAACCAGGTTGGCATTTGTGTGTCGAATATATCTTCATTTGCGCTGTTACATTAAAGGACAATCAATACTGTTGTTGGCAGAAAGTGATCATATTTATGATGAAGAGGTTTGTCATCCAATTTGAAAATAACATTGTAAATCTGACTTTTGGGTTGAGCTAAGTGCAAAGTTCACATCTGCGAGTCTGCAGCTTGATCTTTTTCTGAAGCATGAGTGATCCTGTCGGTCCAGCCAATATCTGCCTATGGGAAATTGTCATGGCAGTTGCATGAAGGAGTATTAGAGCCACAGTGAAAAGAAAAAAAAGTTGTAAAGTTCACCCAAGTAGCGACTGCCACTCATGTCGTCAACTCAGCCAATCCGGTCACTGATGGAATGATCGCTTCCAACCTCCGGCTTTGCACACTTTATGAGGGCCCTTGACCTTGTTTGTTGACTTCTTCTCATCATTCTTTGTTTGTATGACACCAGATGCCTCACACACAAACACATATTCACATGCGTGCATGCACACTCTAATTCATTGACACCCCCACCTTTGTCTCCACCCCCAGCCCTTCCCAAAAAACCCATTGAGTCAACTTTTCACCCCCCTCAGTTCGGACGCACACAGCTGCAAATGCTGAAATTAAAGCGAGACATTGACGCATATATTAGCATATATTAGCTGCCTTCCCCTGCCCACTTAACATGCAAATCTCCAGCCCCGTCGCCTCGCACCTTCTGCCACACATTCATTTGCTGAATTATAATTAGACTAATCTTGCATAATTAATAAGAAGTCGAGGACCCTCTGCTTTTTTTTTTATATCCCCTTCTCTATTGTGGTTGCAAAAGTTTAATATTGCTGTTGTTTGTTTTTGTTTTGGTATTGTAATACACCCACACACCTCCCCATCCTCAAAGAGGAGATGAAGAGGAGAAGATACAAAGAAGTGGAAATGATCTTCATGCCATGGGAGGTGCGGGGGGGGGGGGGTTG
>CAAKHF010006677.1:6621-29121 GCA_901007745.1 Hippocampus kuda | reverse complement strand
ACTGTATATCGAAGTCCATACATAGAGTCAACAAAAAAATATATATATATACAGTATATAGAAATTGCATGCCGCAGGTACAATGAATTTGTGGTTGTGAGAAAAAAAACTCTCACTATGTTGTTACTAGTTGCTATATAAAAACAAATAACCATGATCTACATTCTCATCTGCTGCACATCTGCAAAACAAAGACAAAAATAGTCCATGTTAAATCTTGCATGGGAGGCTGAAACCATCCAGAGATCAAAGTTAGGGCAGCAATTATTTTTATTTTGACCATAAGGCAATGCCTTTCAAACCTTGATCCATGTCAGAGATTTTCTCGGACAAAGTTAAAGGAATGACTCGGCACACAGGAATATTGTCTTCAATATCGACGGGAGCGGATCTCTGAGAGAGAACGACGGTAGTTGCTCCGATGATCACACATTCGGCTCCCAAAATACAAGAAAGACACTGCCCCCAAGATTTGCATACCGTGCCCCCCGGTCCGGCCCCTCGGTAGTGATCTGATCTATCCGAATACACAAGTCACAGACTTTGCTGATGACAAATGTCCACCTGGGTGCGACCGCTGTTCCCAAACTGTCTTTTGGTATTCAACAACTCTTTGTTCCCAATTTGTTTATTCCCACGCTGTGATTGAATCTAGCCTTCTTCCATCTGTTCGCCCCACTTGCTTTGACGTGATTACTCAAGAAAAGACCCTCTAGCCAAACGGCCGACACCTCTGCGCTGAGTATGTCCAGACATGCCCAAATTAACCGAAACTTTAAACATGATACAATTTTGTTCATAGATTTCTCTATCAATCCAATAAAAAGAGACTTTTCAGAATGACTCCGTGCTTGCGTGCATACGAGCAGGGTCGGAGCTACAGGGTGGCCAAGGCCACTTCTTTCCGCATATGCACACGTATATCAGTCTTGTCCACACATTGTTAATGCAGGAACAAGGCTAAGTAAAAAGCAACGTTTAGAATTGTGAAGTTGTGAAGACTGAGTGTGCATGTGTGTGTGTATACTCACTGAATGTGATCACAGAGAGCACACTCGTTGGGATATGTATTCCCATCAGTACCACACACGGGTTTGTAGTTAAAAGTGCACATAATTGGCCCATCTGTGATAGGACAGGTTGGCTGACCAAAGAATAAAGCAAAACAAATATACACATTTGAATCGGTACAGGAAAAAGCTGTGGTGTTCACAAATACACGTTTTAATGAATTAATTCAGACTGAGAGGTGTTGAATATTTCATGCTTCTCATATAGCTAAATAAAGAACATGGAAAAAGGGTGCTAGTATTTATTTCCTATCAAGACTGTGATAACATTCTCCATCATTGCCCTTATGCAGAAATACATTGACGATGAAATCATTTAGAACCTGTACAAATACCTTAACAGGTGAAGCCTCTGTGTCTGTCAAAGAAGAAATTGGTTTAAAAAAAAGGTAAGTACGGCTTTCTTACAAATCCTACCATCAGTATGAAAAACACAGATCATGAAAAAAGTTATTTGACTTGGGGGAGTGAAGACACAAGGGGCCACCCTTGTGTCTTTACAAAATAGAATAAATTAATTCCTAAATAGTAATTCCTTATTTCAGGTTATACATGTGGATTGGAATAAATTATTACAAAACCAAAACTACATTTGTGTGGGGGTTTTTTGGTAGGAAATAATTATAACCCCTAATATTACACACTCGTTTCTTGGTGTTGATCTTGTCAATACAATTCAATAAACAGCCTCGAGATTGGCAAATATATGTTCAATGTGTTTTCTTTTTTTGCATACCTGCAACCACACAGATGAGCAGAAGGCCCAAGAAAAGAACTCTCCCAGTCATGATGAATGGTGATGGACGAATAACTCACACTGACATTGTCACACTCTTTGTGCTGTGTATTTATTGGCGTCAAGTCACTCCGGATCAATGTCCACACACACACACACACACACACACACACACACACACACACACACGCACACACACAAACACACACACACACACACACACACACACACAAATAAACTCAGACAGTAAACAGGCACACAAAGACTATTTAATCTCTTGTGGACCATGGTTTGTTTAATATGAGTTCATGCTGGTTTTTGAGAATTTGTCACATTATGTAAATGTTTACCAATACCTCGGGCAGTGGTTCTTAACCTTGTTTGAGGTACCGAACCCAACTGGTTCATATGTTGATTCATCGAACCCTTAGTCAAAAATAAAAATCTGATTTGAGAAGTGTTCCTTCAGTTTTGCCGGTGCGAGATGAGAGTTGCTCAACTTGGCATGACAAATCATGCAGATAGTCCCATCATGTTTCGTGATGAATGTGAATCCATGTTGGACATATTCGTCTGACCACTTTCTTTTTTTTGCTCGACATGGCATGTATTCAAACATTCATTCATTCATTTTCCGAACCGCTTTATCCTCACTAGGGTCGCGGGGGGTGCTGGAGCCTATCCCAGCTGTCATCGGGCAGTAGGCGGGGGACACCCTGAATTGGTTGCCAGCCAATCGCAGGGCACACAGAGACAAACAACGATACACGCTCACACCCACACCTAGGGACAATTTAGAGTGTTCAATCCGCCTGCCAAGCATGTTTTTGGAATGTGGGAGGAAACCGGAGCACCCGGAGAAAACCCACGCAAGCCCGGGGAGAACATGCAAACTCCACACAGGGAGGCCGGAGCTGGAATCGAACCCGGCACCTCTGCACTGTGAAGTCGACGTGCTAACCACTGGACTACCGGGCCGCCCTGTATTCAAACATTTTGAAAAAAATAATAATAATCACACAATGTACTGTCACGACAATCACGCGTTGACTACTGAGCGAACTAAATTTACCGCAGCACTGATTGGACAAGCAATGTCATGTGACAATCTGCAGCCAGTGATGGCCAAGCGGGCATGTCATAACTCAGGGGTGTCCAAAGTCGGTCCTCAAAGGGCCGCTGTCCTGCCTGTTTTTCAGCTCTCCCAAGAGCAACACACCTGATTCAAATAATCAAGAACGTTCACATGCTGCTTCAGAGCTGGCTGATGACCTGATCATCTGAATCAGGTGTGTTGCAGCCAGGAGAGCTGGAAAACAGGCAGGACAGTGGCCCTCCAGGCCCGGAGTTGGACATGTCTGTCATAACTAATTGACATTTAGAGTCACGTGTGTCTTAACCGCCATGGCAGGTGATTCGTTGAACCCCTGAGACTGATTCACCGAACCCCTGGGATTCGATTGAACCCTGGTTAAGAACCACCGACCTAGGGGTTTATAGCAATTCATTCCAATATGATACTTAATGTCTAATCTTAGAAATATATATACTGTATAATAATGTTGATGTTATCCCATAAAGATAAAACTCCTTCGTGGCCAGAATAACGATGGGTCTTGAACTCAAACGACAGAACCATGATTTGGTTTTTACTATTTAGTAAACATAAGGTTGGATTAAAAAAAAGAAGAAGAAATAAATAAATACATACATAAAAAAAGAACACTTTGTCCCCGTTTATTTGGTTTGGTCAAAAAATTGTGTTGCTTCACGTGCTGACCTTTTCTCTCTAACGTCCAGCTCACTCTTGCTTAACTACACACTCTCGCCAGCCACGTGAGGCTCAGGCAAATAGTTCCAACAAATACATATTTTAACACACTATATCTTTGTACATTTTAAACAAGTGAATTATAATGTATGCATAAAATAATTATGACCATTATTTTGAACAAAATGATCAAATATGCAAATGCAATACTATAGAGCGGGTCGTCCAGTAAACCCAACGGTCTGTGGTTTGAATCATGCCCCTGGCTGTCAGTTGTCAAAGTGCCCTTGGGCAAGATGCCGTACCCTTCATTGCCTCCCAGGTTTTCATTGTAGATGAGAAACTGTTTTCAATTAGTTTACTTTTTTAAACAAATAATAAATTAACTCGATGCATCTCTCCATCCAATGCTAAATTAAATCAATCCTTTTATCTCCAAGTGTCTACACACAAAAGCTGATATTTGTGTTGCTTGGTACTACAGTATGGGTAAACGAAGTTCCAAGCTATCATTTATGCTTTCACTTCATGATAAAAGTTACATTTAACACATTTGTTCACCTCATGACGTTGTCAATCGACTTTTATTATTGTATTATTCATTCTGATTATTGTGATTGAAACATTGCTGCTGATGACATCCACTTGCTGAGCAGCTAAGCAGGTCAGCAGGCTTCATCGTGCACAATCAAAACGTTTGTCTTTGTTGTCCTGTAGAGAGAAAATAGTCTGCTTAAAATTTTGCTGTAATTCGTTGTGCATTTTTTTCCTCCATCGTTTACAAAGTCTATAATATGGCCAACACAACAAAGGTGAAAAGAAGGCTCCTGTGATTCACATTCTTATCTCTTACAAAAACAATAAATATATTTACAAATGTAATCTTGTGTGGAGGGTCTGTCATGTTTGCGATCTGGTTGGTAGAGAACCCCAACAAGTAGGGAGGCAGGACGAGCAGGATGGACTGAGCAAAATATATTAAAAAAAAAAACTTGCAGGAGTACTCTTGAAAAACTAACTGAAGTATACAAACAAAGTCCTGAAAACCATATGAAACCAAAGTACCCCCCCTCTCCCCAATACAAATATAAATAAATAGAATTAGAAATAAAACATGACAGGACCACACACATGACAGAAACACAATGATGTGGCGAAGACTGACACAATCCAGGGAACTAAATACAAGCAAAGTGACGAGACAACGAGAAACACCTGGACAAGACACAAAGGGGAGCTGATTGGTTAACACAAGGGACCTGGATGACGAGAACAGGTGAATACAAAAAGGGCACGCTAGAGAACAAAACCAAATGTAATCTAAACAAAAACATAACTGTCGTTTTCAACCAATCAGCGTTCAGAACTAAGAATGCTGTTTCTGGCCACCTGTGGACACATTCTGCCTTTTGGGAGACTCCCGAGTCTATTTCCTTTTGCATATGTGTGTACGGTTGTGGACTTACTGTCTGTGGACACAAAGGGTACACTCATTTGCGTATGTGTGTCCATCACTACCACAAACAGGGGCCAAGTTCATGGGGCATGCCAAAAACTCATCAGTACCAGGACAAGATGGCTGCAAAAAAAAAAGTAACATTTTATATCTCTCGTGGACCTCAATAAGAAAGTACATTTAAATATAATATGTTTTTAATTTCTTCACAACAACATATATCACCTTTCTTGGGGATCCCGTGTTCTTTGCATCTGCGAAAAGAGCCGAAATGTTGAAACATGATTCCTGTTTCCAAACAAATACTTTTCACAAATAGGCTACGTCATGCAAAGGCAAAACATGAGCTGGGATGAAAACAACAACAACAAAAAAAAAAAAAAAACCTAAACTTGACCTGGCGGTCATGTCTATTATCTTCATTGACCCTCCTGTAGTTAAAGTTTGACTACAGATTGGCAGTGTGGTATGTTTAGGGTGAGGGTTCTCGTTTCAACTACCACATTTAACTCCTCTAACTCTGTATCTTTGTTCGGCTGTGTGAAATTCATTTGAGTCGATTTCCTTGAGGTATGGCTTTTTAGAGGGTGTGGTTGGCCAGGTTAAGCCATTTGGCTGCCTTTCAAACTCTGTCACAATTTTTGTATTTTTTTCTTTTTTTTAAGAGGTCCTCCAGAGTATAATGGCCATGATCAAAAGCAGACGGTCTTCTGGTTTCGTCCCCCAAAATACTAAACATGCTGTGGTGCAACTCCGACTCAAGAAACTTGCCTCCATCATGGTGCGCTGTCAAATGTTAGCTTAATTTCCAAAATGCCTTGTATTTTAAAAATAACCAGGAAAAAAAAGGTGCAAACCCAGTTGAAATTATTTCTGGATGAACATAATGCCAAGGAGGTCTTCCAATTAGGTTTTAAGATGATGAATAGCACAGAGTCAGCCTGATTACGAGTTTTTAATGACCTCCTGGGTACTGCCACTGGAGACTATGTGTGCCTTGTTCTGCTGGACCTGACTGCAGTGTGTGATATGGTGGACCGCAATATTCTGTTGGTTTTTTTGCAGCACTTTGTAAGGATTAGTGGGATTAAATCATATTTTGCAGGCGGGGATTTGTGTAAGAATTGTTTGTTCTGAGTCACAATGTGCCCCACTATCATATTGGTGTTTCACAGGGTTCTATTTCGGGGCCATTCTCTTTCAGTTTGATTTACTGCCCCTGGGTTCCATCACAAGAACGGACGGTATTTCCATTCCACTGCTATGCTATATTACTTAGATGTTAAACACAAGTGAGTAAGCAAATGTCATGTTTTGGAGCATATTAAACATACATTTGCGTGGCTTCATTCATACATCCAAACATGTGTATCTTAATCCTTAATTGCCCAAGGAGATAAATATACTTTGATTCAGAGTGTGAATACCTGCAGCCACGCAGAAGAGCAGGAGTCCAAACAGAAGAGCTCTCCCAGTCATGATGAATGTTGATGGATGAATAACGGACCAACACTGACACGTCAGGTCTGCGATTTTACAGGCGGCATAATCAGGCGTGGGAACACTCCAGATGTAAATGAATGTCAGGCAGTAAACATGCACACAAAAATAATTCAACCACTTCCGACACTTTGCGTGTGTGTATGTATACTGTCTCACTACTGGGATGCAAATAAAAGTACAGGTCAAATTCCATATACAGGGCATCTGGGAAATTTTCACAGCGTTTCACTTTTCACTTTTTGTTATGTTACAGCCTTATCCCAAAATGGGATGAATTCTTTACAAAATGTGGAAAAAGTATAAGCTCTTTGAATACTTTCCGGCGGCACTGTATAACGATAGACACGTTAAATCCCCCTAAAGTTCCATCCTCACCCTCAGAAATATCAGCTGAGGCTTTTTTTTTCCAAAATGTATGAACTTTATTGAAAAGTTACTATACACAATGGGTAACAGACTCAAACAGCTGTTGTTTAATACTTGAAAAAAAAATGTAAACGAATAGGAATATTGAGCAAAAAGAGGAGAAAAATCACCACGTTACCACTATCTCTCGATTTCACGAATCACAATTTGACTTTTCTCGGTCAAGCACTCCTACCTTTAAAAGATCACCTTTAAAAGTAAAGACTTGTTGCTGTTGTGTAGCAAATCTTTTTGTTTTTGGTGCTCTGCTCAATGTCTTTCAGCCATTCCGGGGGTCCACAACAGCTTTCTCATAAATCCAGAGCTGTTCGGAAACCCTTTCTAAGAGTTTACTGAACATTCAGCACCAGTTACCTCTTTCAACCCTGCATATAATTCTACGTATTTGGTCAGAGCACTAATTAAATTGCAATGGTCCCTGATTGTGTCCAGTCATGGTAGCACTGTTAATATTAGAGTTTGGCAACTTTTCACCCTACAGTAGCATGTGTTGTCGTTTACTTTAAGTGGCCTAATGAAAAAAAACAAAAGCACGTCTTTAAATTGTACAAAACAGTTGCCTCGTCAGTATTCAGTTTGGCACGGAACTGCTTGTTGCTTATGTTTGTGTGAACACCACAACACTTCTACTGTACACAACATTGACCATCTTAGTTCCATCACAGGGAAAGCAGAAGTACGACTGTCAACTAGCAGGTATGAGTGCTACCTTTTGTCTTCTTTGTCAAATGGTCTGAAACATCCCTTTCCAGCCTATATCGATGTTATTAATGGAGTGCTAACATTTATTTCCCACTTCACCATAGGCACTGTGATGAACTAAGTCATGACATGAGGAACAACAAATGAAAAAGACAACAACGTTATCAATCAACTGTTATTCAAAGAAAGGTACAACAAAGTTACAACTTATCATGAGTCAAATGAGAAAAAAGTGTCATTAATTTTGTGTTCCTCCCTTGAAATGTGTTGGGACTGTTTTGAGACACATCCTGCTTTATAAAACTGCTCCTGGTAACGAAGACATTTGACTCTGAAAAAGGGTTTGAAGTCCTTGAAATCCTTTTGCGGTTGGCAGTGAATGATCAGAACATTCTTCTTCCCCCGGCAAAGTAGTTTGCTCCTTTTTGGAATGGGCTTTCAGTGAGACTTCCTCTGCGACAGTAGCACGGCTACTTTTCCAGTCAAACAAAGCATGACAACCCCGCCTCAATTGTCCATAGTGAAGGAGAAGCACCAGTCTCGACCCTCACTCAAGTATCTTTTCGTCTTAAATAGAGAGATTTCTTGCATTGACTTGCATTGAGTTCAGTGTTTAAACAATACCTGCAGTCTCTGCCTCATCATATCTTCAGAGGCTGTGCACTTAACAGCAGGTCCACTGAGACATAATTACAAAACAAAAGAAGACTACAAATGAGAACAAAATGAAGTGAACATAGTCTGTCTCCCGTTTGAAATTTCGTGGTGCGGATTATATCTGGGGTGGGAGTTTGGGGGCGGGGGGGGGGGGGGGTGACGACGCATGGCGACACCCTCTGGTGGCAAGGTGGAATCAGACACAGCTCTCCCTGGTCTTGTTGTCCATGAGGAAAGAGTTGAGCTGGGAAATGTCCATGACCACCGCGTCGCGTTTGCTCAGGTGGACGTCTTTCAAGTGGTCCTCGTCACTTTGGTCCTTGGCAAAATTGACAAACACCTTGACGGGAGAAAGAGGAACAAAGATTAGATCATCTGTGCGAAATAATTAGTTCATTCTAATCAAGTCTTTCCAAATTGACAAAATTACATTTAATAATTAAATAAACATCTAAAGTACACAATATGTCGTGAGCATAAACCATCATAATGCAATAATTATACATGCAAATATAAATTGGCATTGACATTGAGTGTATGCATGTATGGGGAAAAAAATAAAATAAAATGATATGATTATGGACAAATGCGAGTCTTGCAATCTACCCCAGTCCCCAAATTGTGGAGGGAACTTCATTTTGAGGATAGATGCCTCCTCAGTGGACATTTTTAAAAAGCCACACTTTTGTTTAAGCACGCATTCCAGTACAAATAGATCATTTCTTGGGGGTGGTTTGATTTTTATACATTTAATTTATTCTACTTATTATTTGCAAAATCTGGTACAACACGTTACAATAGAAAGACTGGAAAATAGAACTGGATATTTCAATGATAAAGGAACACTTAAAAGAGCCTTACTTGGTCTAATGTGGTCTGAGAGACAGAGTAGTCCTCTATCCTGAGTGCCTCCTTGTTAGTGGCCAGCAGGGAGAAGATGCGTGCGAGGGAGGTGAGGGAGGAGGGCAGTTGATACTGTAGCATGTTGCGATGTTTCTCCTTCAGTGTACTCCCAGGAAGTTCCAGCTCAATGAACTCCATCACTGGCCTGAGATCTGGATCCGGTCCGGTCACCCTCAGGATGATGGTATAACCATCTCCAAACCTGAAGGGATCGATGTTTTATTGTCACATTTACGTACACTAAAAATTGGTAATCAACATTTAAAACAGTGTTAACGCCCTCAACCCATCATCAGAGAGGGAAAACATGCAAAATACAAAGTAAAAGGACAACAAGAGTACTCAGCATGCAGATCTCTCTCAAGGCTAACATCACAATACAGTCCTGATTTTCACAAAAAAAAAAATACATAAAGTTTCATGTCAAATCAGACTTTCTCAGAGTTTCATATTAATTCAAAAGTATATTCCAATCTGATGAGATTTGGAAGCGTGTGGAGGTGTTTCCATGTGTGGATTCTCAACCAAACATAAGAGTGGCATTCTCGATAGGATGCCTTCTCACAAAAACATAACCTTCTTGACTGAGGTAATAATGTTGCATAGATATGCACTTTATCTAATTCTACATGTCACAATATGTTGTAGTTTTCACCGCGAGGTTTGTCAGTGAGATTTTCTGCAGTGATTGCTACCTGTTCTTCAGGTGCTGTACACTCCCCAGACAGCGGAATCTGCCATTGACCATGATGGCCATCCTGGTGCAAAGCGCTTCACACTCCTCCATGCTGTTAAACACAAACCCATCAGATCAAATGATGTATGTGTGAGGGGAAATACAGTTCAATCAATGACTCAACGTGTGTCTTCAGATTTGATCTGAGTTTTTAAATCCTAACCTGTGGGAGGTCAGGACGACAGATCGTCCCTCTTTGATAATGCTCAGGATGGCATTCCACAGGGCACGCCGTGCTTTCGGGTCCATGCCTGTTGTAGGTTCATCCTGTTCAATACAAACACGATGCATTCAGATGATGCGAATACCTTTCTTTAATTCTGCGTTGACTTTTTTTAACCCTTGTGCGTTGATTTTTTTTAACGACACATCGGACAAAGGCACCATAATGGAATGGTGGCTTTAAAGTGTAATATCGAAGTCATTTCTAAATCCTTTTTTTTCTTGCGACCACTCAAAATGTTCAGTGGCGTCAGACCTATCCATACATTTATAGTTTCTATTTACTTATTGAGGTTGGTGCCCTCTATGGACAATAAAAGCAATAAAAAACAGTATTGTGCTATGGGTAAAAGTAACTATCATCTGCATATACATAAAAAAAAACATTGAATTTGGAATATTGAATATGGACAAGTTAGCGCCTTCAACATGTTAATAAATCATGAAGATCTATTTTTGTTTGTTTGTCAATACTCCTATTTTGGGATGTTTGCCAAACTGCCAAATACTCCTATTTTGGCAGTTTTCCTCTTACCAGGAATACAACGGGTGGTCCTCCTATGAGAGCGATTGCTGTGGACAGTTTTCTCATGTTGCCTCCACTGTAACTCCCTGCCGATTTGTCAACATACTTGACCAAGCCCAACTTGCGAATGCCCCACTCTGCCACCTAACGGAGAGAACCAAACATCAACCTTTTGCTTTGTTGATGTATTTTCACAATTTACACGGTCACAGGAGCAATTTCTGATACATAAGCATGATAACCAAATGTTTAACTGTTGCTAGGTTATTTGTCTGGATAGCATAGGGCCCTCTAGTTGTACGTGTATGTGTTACTGACCTCACACACTTCCTTCTCAGGAACACCTCTGAGAATAGCGTAGAACTCAAGGTGCTCTCGTCCCGTCAGCAGGTCATTGATGGCATCAAACTGAGGACAGTAGCCCATGTTCTGATGCACCTCGTCTATTTCTGTTGTCACACTGGAGCAAAGCACGCACACACATGGAAAAAAGTATGAGTAATCATTTCTGGAAAAGAGTTGTAATGTCAGTGAGTCTGTATAAATTAGAGACTTGCAGAGTATTCAGAAGTATTATACATGTGGTACCTTTTGCCTGCCAGGTAGGCCTCTCCACTGGTAACCAGTGAATCCCCTGTCAGCATTTTGAATGTACTGGTTTTCCCTGCGCCGTTGACTCCCAGCAAACCAAAACACTGAAAAAAAAGAATTAAATATTGAATTATCGTTTCATTGCCACTGGAAACCGGATCAGGATTTCATCTTTCAAACTGTACCGAGGTGAGCTCTACGGCCCGATTTACCTGTGTCTAGAGTCAAGAACACAAACGAGTAAGACCTTTTTTTTCCCCTACCTCGCCAGGGGGAATGCCAACGCACAGGCGGTCCACAGCGGGCTTTTGTTTCCGCTTATAAATCTTTGTGAGCTGACGAAGCTCCAATATGTCGGTTTGCCCTGAACCACTTAGGATTCTCTGTCGTTCTCTGGCCACATCTTCATCTTCTTCGCCAATTGGCTTCAGGTGGCTGGATGATGACCTGCAAAGACAATGCGCGGAGGTGAGGTCACACTCATGATGGCAGAAGAATTTGTCCCAAACTGTGAATGTTTTTAAAAGCTCATCGAAACGGGGGGGTAAAATATTCCTTTTTTCATACACACATACCTGGCTTTGATACAGAAACGGTACTGAATGAGGATGGTGATGCAGAAGAAGATGACTCCCTCAATGGCCATTGCAAATAGGTTCTTTCCCACCATGTCCCAAGCCAGAGGGGAACGGAAACGGTTTTCACCTAGAGACGTCGAAACCCACAAAAATGCTTTCACGGTTCACAATAAAAGTGGTATGGACTCGTTTCTTGCTCCTGCCAGACCACTCTGCCGTGCTCACCAAATCTCTCCAAAGCATCCGCCATGGCTTGATTCTTGACCATGTCGATCAATCCTCGTCCCAGACAGAAGTGAGGGAAGATGAGGAATACGTTCTTCAAGATGTCGTTGATACCACCGATCTCCTGAAGGGATCCAAATATTCTCTCTCATTCAATCATCATATTTCGGCATCCAAAATTTTCAATATCAAACCACAAAATATAGACTCTATATCTATCAAGTGGAACCCAAATGAGAAACAAGTTGATATTTACATTGCCACCGAAGAGCTCCAGTACAAATGTGGACACGCTGCCATTTATTCCTATCAGTATGTTGACACTGGTCAGAACTACGTAGGCCGTGCTGGGTATCTTAAAGAAGAATGAGGCCGGGTACATCAAAGGCGTGATGGACCACCTGGAAAAGAAGTTGAAAAGACAAGTCGAGTCAGGGCTAGTTTCTCGCACCTCACGGCTTATTTACACAAACACACATTAGATAAGTATTCAAATGCATGTCGCGTGAAGAAATATGCCGTCAACCTACCCATACAGCAGGAGCAGCAAGGCCAGCACAGGCAAGTTGGTGGAGGAGACGTAAGCATCTTGTTGGAAGCAGATGAAAATGATGATGACCAGTGTGGCAGGGACAATGTAATTACACTGCGAGAAGAGGAGAAAGAAATCAAAGAACATTTGAGTCATCTACAATCGACATCTTGCACCCATTTTGAGCATGGTAGACGGTGTGGTGTGGGTTGTGCACTGGACAGGGAATCAATTCTTAACTCATTCAGTACCAGCCAATTATAGACCAAGTCTGAAAAGACGTTACAAAACGTCTTTGGGAGTGAATGAGTTAAGAGACCCCCCGCAAATACACACAATGGATTTGAATACCGGTTCATGATCGTATTTCATTTGGAATAAGTAAGGAATGCTGCTTGATAAGGGTGAATCATTTCGAAATATTCCTCATATCACAAAGCATTTAGAAAACTGCAGAGAGGAATGTCATACCATGTCCCAAACAAAGTTGGCCAGCCAGTAGAGGAAAGGTTGCACTCCGCTGATAAACTGCAAGTGTTTGGCCTTGTTCACCCTCTCTTGGATTAGAAAGACAACGAAACTGGCGGGTACAAAGGACATGGCGAAGATCACGCAGATGGACACCAGCACATCCACCGATGTCGTCATTCTGAGAAAATTGGTTGAAGAGGGAAAAGGAAGTCATGAGTTTGTTTTTCATTTTGGGTGGTCAGAAGGGTGTCTTTTGGGGTTGTTTTAGTTGACTTACAGGGCAACTTGTGACAGCTGTTCCTTGGTGAGGTTGAGGGGATGATTATATGCACTGATACCAAACTTGGCAGGGTCTTCGCCAGCTGGCAGACTTGCTCGAAGGATTCCATTGTTCATCACATTTAGAAAAGAGCCTATGCTGTGCCAGCCCTTGTTGTTGAACCAGATCTGTGAACAGATAATGGGACACCAAGTCAAGCTGTGCTTTTTTTGGTCACAATCCTCAATGGTTTCTTTATGCGGTCCATGTGAGCCTGTACTAACCTTGACATTATTATTGGTGTCCAATCCTTGAATGAAGTTGGAGAGACTGCGGAAGAAACGATCTGCCGCAGTTCCCTAAACGGTGGGTCAAAAAGACAGACTTCAAGGTATGGTCGTTGTCTTACATGTTTTCCCTCGTGTATGTCTCACAGTGTTTTAACCCCATTTTGTTTTCAAAGAGTAAAACTATTAAATTTTACCCTTTCTAGGCGGAAGCGCAAATGCAGTTGAGCAATTGCCTCATCGATCTCGTCTCTCTGGGCTGGAAGATGAGAGCCCCTGGCGCCAAGTGAGAAGCCACCATATCTGTGGACAGATCAGTTATTTTAATACATCGAACAGTCCCGCTCTCAAGAGGGATTAAATGTCAGCTAAGGTACCTGAACTCGTTGACCCAAATCTTGTTCTTCAGGCTGAGACGTGATAGAAACAAACAAACAAACAAGTTTTATAAATGACCACTGTCTCATACACTGAGGAAAAGTGACTTAAAAGCCAAACAATATGGGAAAAATAATTGAATGCGTAATGAGTGTCACCTTTTGCCAATGATTTGAGCGTAAGTCTTCACCAGGTAATCTGACACATTTCTGCCGGTCAAATTCTGAAGCGTGTCTTTGTCGCTGAGCTTCATCTGAACGCAAAGCAGACAGAACGGTTGAGTTTCAATTTAAGCAGCTTTTTAAGCAGTATATTTTCCGGACTCACTAACCTGTGGAGGCGGAAGGCCCCCTGCACCAGCTGGACATTCAGGCAGCATCCTTTTGCGCCCCTCGCAGCTGCATTCGCACAGGGGTGACGGATTCTCCATCGACCAGTTGCCGTTGTCGAACATGTCCTTCACACTTTGAGGTACTTGTGGAATCAACCACCCGTCCTCCTCCGAAGCACACGAAGTGTCCCTGCACCATATGGAGACACATTCATACACGTTAATTTGCAAAGTAAAAATAAAATGGATTACAATAAAACATGTTTCTAACAATCATAATTATTACAATTTTATTCACGTGACTGATTCTGTTTCGACTTGTTTGTACTCACAAAATGGATTCGCCATGCATGCAGCGCGTTCTTAATCCAGGTCTGTCTGTCAAAGCTCCAAGTAGTTTGTTGATATGAGGGTCCTCCGGTATGTCATTACTGGAAAGACACACGACTTGAGTTGAATTTCATGTGTTTCTGTCCGGTGATACAATTCAGTTGAATGCGTGCGATGACAGGAAATGCATTTCCAAGCAATTTTCATACGCAGTACTGTACTTATAAATAACTGACGGATAAGCATACCTGACAAAGGTAAACTGCTCTCCATACATGCTGGGATCCAGAGCCAGGCTGGGGTACTTTCCAAATGGAGGAACAATTAAGCTGAACACCAGAGCAATGCACACAAACACAGCAGGGAGGACAATCTAGGGGTTGGAACAGATGCAAGATTATTCATTCAAACTAAAACACTGACTTCATTGTAATAAATCTCTTTCGAGCAACACGAACGCAAGTATTGAGCAACGCCTCTGACTCAATCACTGATTGGGCTAAACCCCTTAAATCCCTTTAAATCTTAATTCTTTATTTTCCCAAGACATAAAGGACAATTCTTGCATTTAACTTTGTGGGAACTTTTTCAAAATGCCCTAATTCATTCTGTTATAATTGCAAAGGAGAAATCAGCTAGTTCTCAGGATTGTATTACATGTGTCCACCTAATCTATGTGTTAATTAAAAAAAAAAGCCTACCTGTGCGAAAAAGCCCTTCCTGGAACGGCGAGCATAGAGGAATCTTTTCCAGAGTAGTGCCACAAACTGCTGTCGCTTCAGACTCCAGCCTTTGACCTGGTAGGAGCCTTTGCCATCACTGCCACTAAGCCAGTCGGTCTCACGGGACTCTGGAAACACACACCAGACACGTGAATAAACATGCAAACGCAAACCTTTATCATCCAGTGTTCCATTTTATTTATTTTTTTGCATTTAAGGATAATAACAAAGACTTGCAGCAAGTCCACTGCTGAGTCACCTTCAGAGTCATTGAAATCAAAGTCATCTTCAGTGAAGGGCTTCAAGCAGCTCTGATGGTCTCCAAATGCATGGCGGCGACGTGTCCTCGTTGGCACTACTCCATCTAGAAAGACGTCGTGACACGTTTGTCATGTTTCCTTCCTCCGGCTGCTGAACATTTTATCGTAAAATACGTTCATTTGATCATAAATCTCACCTGAAAGTTCCACAGAATCAACTCCACTGTCCTCAGCCACTTTCAAGAAAATCTAAAAGAGAAGACGTGATTGAAATATCAGCTAAGGTTCATTCATTAAGTCATGTAAGCTAAATCCCCTCCACATTTGATTGCTCACCATAGAATTAAGGCGAAACGGCGAACTCAAGATCCTTACCTCCTCTAGGGTGGTGTCTGATATTCCATAGCTCGATATTCCCAGGTCGGTGAGACGGTCATCAAGTTCATGGAAGAGCTCGACAAAGGCTCCGTCTTTAGCCGACTGATAGGGCAGGACGTAGGTGAGCTCGTGTCCGAGGTCCTCCACCAGACGAGCCTCTGAGACGTGCTTGAAAATCACGTTGGAGATGAGGGAAACATCTGAAGGCAAGAGTAGTGAAAAAGAGAGGTGTTAGTTTTAGTTCTTAATGAATTATCAATGCTTTTTTTTTTTTACCAATGGTGGTGGTTTCACTCTCTGGTTCACTGCCAAGGCCTGCATCTGAACTGCTCTCAGACACACTATCCTCCTAAGTGAATGAATTTATTGTTAAGTAAAGCAAGACAACATTGCAAGTGCGACAAGCACACACACACACCATCCTACCTTCTCAGCTTTCTTGTTGTAAGACACAGTGCTTGCAGAATTCCTGCAGGACTGAAGTGCCAAGTCGTAGTCTCGCTTGACCAGGGTCAGGTAGTAGCCGGTGCCCAGTTGGGTCTTCAGGAAGAGCGAGGATCCGACACAACAGAGCTTGCCGTGCGAGATGATGGCGATGCGGTCGCCCAGGATGTCGGCCTCATCCATATGATGGGTGGACAGGATGATAGTGCGCCCTGACAGAGGAAGACCAAGATTGTTTTATGGTCCAATCAACACTGACGTTCTGACCTCATCATATGTGAAACTGACACTTAAGACCAATTCTGCCATTAACCATAGTATTTTTCATGAGCATGTTTATATTTTATTTGGGTGTAATCTGTTGATTGTATGGATTTTACCAAGCTTGTGTATTTAGAGAAGATTAATTGGCATGGAATATTCTATTTACATGTTCACATCATCTCTTTTTAACCCCATCCAAACTGGTTATTATTTGTTGAGTCAAAATCTGATTGCATTTGTTATTTTGGTTGCAGAAGAAAATCTGGACCTTTTAGCTACCAAATGTATGTTATAGATCAGGGTCGGTCATTAATCCACTACTGCAGTGGACCGCCACAAAGTTGCAGTTCCGGAAATCACGTATTCACCGATTTGCAAATTAATTTCCAATACATTTTTTTTTACATTTGTTTTTTTTTTTAATATGCGGCTTTTTGCTATTAGTGGGTCAGCACACATTGTGACCAAATTTAAAATGACATTTTTGTCAAAAGTGGTGGTCCGACATGGTCCCCAGTAGTGCTGATGAAAACTCGTGGCCCCCTCCATCATTTAAGTTGAAAATCCCAGTTCTAGATGGTAGCTGATCTTTTAGGTAACAAAAGTTAAGAGCCTTGGCAGAGGTCTACATTCAAACTCATATTTTTCCTTTACCTTGTCGGTATTTAAGAAGCAGGTCCCAGATGCCCCTACGTGCATAGGGGTCAACTCCAGCTGTGGGTTCGTCCAAGATTACAACTTTGGAGCCCCCGACAAAAGCCAATGCCACTGACAATTTCCGCTGCATCCCACCTGAATTGAAAGCAACGGGAGAGCTGTCATGAAGACATATCTACCGGTAAACTGATTCACATGAAACATACTTTGTGCTGATCAACTAAAACATTGGGATGTGGTAAAAGTAATACTGAGCTGACCAGAAAGTGTGCTGGTGCGTGACCGTCGTTTATGAGGCAATCCAACATCATTAACAATTTGTTCCATTTCGGCCTTCACAATCTCCTCAGGCAGTCCCTTCAGGCGAGCATAGAACCAGATGTGCTCTTCCACTGTCAGCCTGCGTTCACATCAACCAGATCATCAACCAGTGCCAAGGGAATTTCCAGGAAAAGCAAAATGCTTGCTAATAGAAACAACATTTTCCCGTGACCGCAATTAACTGTGAATACGTACATGCTGAAAAGCACATTGTGTTGGGGGCAGACCCCCAGATTCTGTCTGATGGTACTCAGCTCTGAGCGAATGTCTTTGCCTAAGATGTAGGCAGTTCCTGAAGTGGGCGGGAACAACCCCGTGAGGATTGACCTAATAAAAAAAAAAAAAATGAAGCGGCGGCAAGTTAGTCAATTGCCTCCTCGGATGGGAAGATATGATGTGTGTGTGTTGCCTTACATTGTGGTGGTCTTTCCAGCTCCATTGTGACCCAGGAAGGAGGTAATCTGTCCTTCGTAGAATCTCAGCGAGAGACCATCCACTGCCAGCTTGTTTCCATGACTGTAGACCTTTACCAGATTCTCAATATAAACACCCGGATCTATGTGGCTTGGCTCCTCCTCGATGCACACGGCTGGAAACACAATTAAAACACCACATCAGTATGCTTTCACGTGTTTTTTTTCACCTGAGAAAGAAAAGATGAAAACGTAGATGTACCGTCAGCATTGCCTTTCTTGGACAAAAGGCTTGAGATGTTCTTGCTCTGTTGCTCGCCACACCAATATGTCTTGGTTATAGGGAAATACCAAGGCCTGGGGATCCCATACTGGCCTGTAAGGCAAATTTTCAACAATGTTTCTGATTTATCACATCAGCTGATTTGCATTAAAAAAAAATGAGTTAAGAGGAAACTCACCAGGGAACACAGCTTCAATGTACCACGTCATTAGTCCGTAGAGAACAGCGTCGAAGAGCATGAGACAGATGGAGGTGGTCAGATTGAAACTGTCCTCCTCCAGGGGGCTCGCCAGCAAGTTGGACCACTGGATTCCCACGCCTTGCTCCTCAAACAGGGATAAGTACTCACAGCCAAAACCAAAAGCTACAGGAGACAGCAGACTCTGGGAGGAGGATGGAAAAAAACGAGGAATAGTTAATGCTCAGAGAACATCATTTCACAAACACGGTGTTGCGTTGGTGATAATCAAACTATCCACACACCACGACAATTTTAGCTCCATATCCAATGTAGTCTTGCCAGGCCACACACAGCACGTAGGGCAGATAGAGGGTGAAGTAGATAATTCCACCACAGGCTGCTGCCAAGTTGGCACGAGAGAACAATGTGCTGATAAGGAAGCACTGCATGATGGTTACCACGCCGAAAGAGCTCAGAAAAAGGAAGACAACGCCTGAGTCGCTGTAAGGCAGCAAGTTGCCGACCTGACAGGAAGGAGGGAAAAAAATATGAAGATCGTGAAAATATTGTGGACCTAGACAGATATCTCCATTCAAGTGTTTCTTGTTACAGAATAACAGAAATACGTTTATAAATATGAGTCATTTGTGTAGCCTGATTGGTTTGAGTGTTGGTGTTTGTGTGTATTAACCTTCAATATCATGACCAGTAAACCAGCACTAATCAGCAGTGGAATCAAACTGCTGATGAACCAGCTGAGCCACAAGATGCCATTGTTCAGTCCCATGATCCTCATGGTCTCCTTGAGCCGGGCCTCCTTCTCGTAGACCACCCCCTTGATGATGATGGCCACCGAATACATCCATGCCAACGTCATGAAAAGAGGCATCGATCGACTCATCACCCGCAGAAAACTACAAAAGCAAGGGAGAAGCATAACTTAACTCAATCGGCCTTGAGTAGAGTATGATTGTTTTTGCATTGTGGCGTTAATTTACATGTCATCGACGTAGCAGGGGTAGGGCATCTGCTGAATGTAGATCCCAGTCTTTTCCTTGGTGCCTGTCACAGCTCGGATGATTCCCTGTTCAATCACATCCTGCAGGTAGGAAAATCCACCCCAGATGTACCGCAAGTCCTCGAAAGGGTCTGCCCTGGGTCCGGGGTCCCAGTAGCTAGAGAACACAAAAATCCCAACGCCTCCTTTAAAGCTTGAATATAATGAGTACCGGTACTTCTGACTGAAGAGTAATTCAAGGGCAATTCAAACATGATAAAGATTTCTCTTTTACCCATCCTTGATCTTGTTGGTCCTTTCAACATTATCGATGTCCATGCGGATTTTGTAGTTGACGTTGGGAGGCAGGTCAGAGCTGTTGCTATGGGTGATGTCGGGGAACACAATGCCTGCCCAGAACTTCTGGTTGTCAAGCAGACCCATGGATTTGTTGACCAAACGCTCCTCGTTTGCTACTGGCTCCAATTTGTCCAGGTTGACACACTGATTTGAAAAGAGGGAAGGAAGGGTGGGTTACGTCAAATGATTCATATTTTTGGATTAAGTTAAATAAGACCCACAAAAACCCCCCACTTCTGACAAAGATTCTAATTGTGGTGCTAACAAGTCTATAAAGTGCACTAAACATGGCGGACATGGGCTTTGAATAGACATTACATTAGCAAAGCACTAGCTGAGCCTCTTAACTGATTTAATCTGACTTGAACCATGTGTCTCGGAGGACAGTGAGTTCAAAACCTGATGAAAAGGGAGCATGACCACTGCAGAAATGGCAGACTTCATTTGGCCTTGACATAGTTCTTTTGAAGAAAGACGGCAAGCGTGCATTATGTGAGCTTCTTAGGAAGCGGATCCCACCAAGTGGGTCAGTAGGTCGGGATATTGATTTAGCTGATTGATTGATTGTGCTTGACATTGCCTATGTTATGCTTATCTAATTCAGATCCATAATTGATTCAATGTCATTTTCCACGTGTGGAAATGATGTGGACGTATACGCACTGACCGTTTGACATTTAGCCACATTATGAATGTAAGGACACCAAAAGGTTGTCAGGATTTCCTTGCGTGTGCTGTAATCTGAGCATGACTTCTGAGAAGAAGAAAGTCACAAAGCTATCAGATCACAGAAGACACTGAACTAACAACCTTCAATAATTTTATCCCTGACACAGATAAACGAGACACACAAGAAAAAAGAACGCTGGTTAATGTGTGTCGGCTCTATAGCCAAGGCCTTGCATGCAGACCCACTGGAACGAGAAAGAGACAGTATTATGAATCGGTTGACATACTGTATTAGGAGGTTCAAAGCAATGTTAGCAGATAACCTAAATGCCCAATTAGGAGTCAGCCTCTTGCCTTATTGGGTTTCCCCTTGCATAACGTCCTCAATGAGTTCACATGAGAGAAAATGGTGCTTTAGCTAGCGACATATAATACCGTGTGTTTACAGACCGAGAGGGTTAAATTCTAACTCTAAGTATTTTATATATTTAAGTATTTTTTAATGTGCTTTAATCATACAAACCTCCATGAACCGTGAAATTGTCTGTATGGCCTGGTCACTTTCATTGAAGACATCCCTCCAGGTGTATGCTGATCCTGCAGGTCTTTGGTCGTCCGAAGATTTGGAAAGGAAGTGCGACACGTCGGACACCCGCCACTCAGTCCCACTGAGTTGGGTGTTCAAGAAAGTGGCACTGGCGTTATTTTGGAGCAGCGTCTGCATGAAAATTGGAAAATATATGATTTAAAACATAGGGTGGGTTTTGTTTAAAACTCAAAATCAAAAATGTCTTTTTTTTCATCCTTCATTGCATTTGGGATTAAGCAGTAACAAACAGTCTGCATTTCTTATGGATTTTTAAAAAACTTTCTGCAATTGATCCACTTTTTTATAGCTTCATTGCGTGAGAGCCCCTGCAAGGCTCTTCTCACTCATGTTCCCCGTTCCACTATATCAAGGCTGTACAGACTTTATCAGGGTAGACATCTGACAAATACCACGGTTTCATAAGAATAATCATACCAATGTTATGAAACTAACATCCTGATTATTTAAATAAAAACACAGTGGAGGATTTCTGGTGATATGTTGACTAATTATACAATGACACTCTCATAGACATACATTTTACAGCTATGGTTCGGTATTCATCAGTCAAGTTACCCATTTTATAATCTACAGTATATCTGTGATACACATTTGAATGTACACATGAAACAAAGAAATCCCGTGTGGTTAATGTTGACATTTTAAACAATCGTTTGTTTTCAAGTGTCATTCAAACATTGATCACTAGGTGGCAGTGCATAATGGGTAACGTTGTAGATACCAAAACCAACTATTTTGTGAGGTTGCCATTGCTGAGATTTTAAATTGAAAAGATTAAAAATGAAACCAAATAAAATGAACGACAAATCAGATAGCAACATTCTGAAATGGATTGACTAATTGGATCTCTGCGCAATAGTCAGATGTTCGTCTCTCATGTTTACTCAGAAAGCAAACTAGATAGACCAGTGTTCTTTTTCTCCACCTTATTGTCACACAGCATGGGAATAAACTTGGTTCGGGAAAGTTGTTCATGTATAGCAGTTTGCAATATGAGGAATGCAGGATGGATTGTGATGCCTGCAGGGGGTTTTGATCCTGAATTTATGCAACCACCTCATGACTAATCACAAGAGGAATAATCTAGACCGTATGTGTGTTGTGTCAGTGCAGCCCACTCACCCTAACCATATCCATTTCTTCACTGTTCTCCATGAAGTTCCACACTTTGGGCTTCAGCTCATCCCACATCCCACCAAGGTCCCTCAACAGGCCAAGCTCCTGGAAGGTCTTGTTCACCTGGGGGGGGGA
>CAAKHF010006676.1:0-13898 GCA_901007745.1 Hippocampus kuda | reverse complement strand
GGGGGGGGGACGCCTGCTCTCTTCTATTGCTCCCTTGCTCCTTCACCCTTGTCTCTTGCCCCCACCTATTCTGTCGCCTTCACTCCTTCCCACCCTTGCCTTGCTCCCCTCCCCTACTCCCTGCTTTTTTTCGGCCCTTTTTCCCTCCCACCGGGGCATCATTTCTCCTACTTCGTTCCGCCAGTCCTGCGTCCAGTGTCTGGGTCGTCCTGATAGCAGAGAAGAAGTAGCAGCCTATCCATCTGCCTGCCTGGGGCCCGCCAATGAAGAAAGAGGAGCACAGGTCCTCATTCATAACAATAGGCATTAACAATGCTAACAGGACTGTTGCTGCTGGCCCTCTAGAGGCTGAGGAGCAGGATCAGGACGGTGGGCTGCAGAGGCGAGAGGGTGCACACACACTGTCACCGGGCAGAGTTGAAGACTGCAGGGATCTGATAGGTTTAGGCGGGTTAGACGGTCCTGGAAAAAAATGCTGTTAGGGCATTAGGCGAGTCCTCTGAGTCCTAGGCCAGTATTGATTTTTCTTATCATTTTATTTTTTTGCCCACGGTCAGCCAGAATGTGTAATCCTGTCCATGTAGAGGTGCTCTCCATTAATGCCTTCTGGCAAAGTGTGAATTGTTTGAAGGAGTTTGTAGTGGAGCACAAAGTTGTCATTGTTTTAATTCTCTGTAAATATGACTATGACTTCAATTTGCAACATATCCAAGACTATCAAAGGCTAGAATTAAACTAAAAGACTACCCTTTTTAAAATAGAACAGATCATAAAAAAAACACACTTTTTTTGACAGTGGAGAAATGAACAATTCATGAATTATTTTCTTTGTCATGCTATTTTAAGGCACAATCTAGCTTAAAGGCAGAGTGAAAATGATTTCATGCATTCAACCAAATTGGTTACCATCAGTTAAGTGATGTTAGAACATGTTTAACCCTAGTGCGTTGATTTTTTTTTAACGACACATCGGACAAAGGCACCATAATGGAACGGTGGCTTTAAAGTGTAATATCAAAGTCATTTCTAAATCCTTTTTTTTCTTGCAACCACTCAAAATGTTCAGTGGCGTCAGACCTATCCATACATATATAGTTGCTATTTACTTATTGAGGTTGGTGCCCTCTATGGACATCAAAGCAATAAAAAGCAGTATTGTGCTATGGGTATAAGTAACTATCATCTGCATATAAGTAAAAAACAAAAACATTGAATTTGGACTATTCAATATGGACAAGTTAGCGCCTTCAACATGTTAATAGATCATGACATAATTTTAGTTTGTACGTCAACAGTCCTGTTATGGGATGTTTTGGTGCACAAGGGTTAATGCTCTGAGAAAACAGATATTGATCAAGTTTGTTTTTTTTTCCAGTTTTTTCTCTTTTTTTGTGGGTTGTGGGGGGGAGGTGTGGTGGTGCATAATCCATCAAACAAACAAACCACCAAATCAACCCAACAAGATGAAATTCAGCCACAGAGTGGACTAAAAGTGGGTGCACTGACACTCCCACATGCTGTCATCATAGCCCAAGTAGGCCACAGTTACCGCCAGTACTTCCCCTGGCTTCTCTCCTGAGTTTTGACACATTTTCCCGTTTATCGGGAAAACATCTCCGTCTCCAGGAACAACAAAAAGGCATCCCTCACAAGCAAAACACGGTATGAAGCCTCCTGTGAAATGCTAACAGTAGCCCCCCTCTCATCCCCCCCATCTAGCCTCCTCCTCATTCTGAGCCTCTCATCTTTCAAATCAAATTGTCGAAAAAAGCAGACATGTCCTCTGTACGGGTTTTAATTAGATTTGGATGGATTTCAAATCTGCTCTTCTTTCTTAGAATGGCTGTGAATGAAAGAAGAAATACTACAATGAGATTAAGTGTTAGTTTGTCCTTTACTTACATCTGCAAAATGTGCCCACGTTCCCCTCTCATTCAAACATACAGTGTAGCCTTTATCGATGTCATAATTTCATTTGAACATCATCACGTTATTTTGTTGCGTATTCCATTTTTTTACTTAATCGAAAAAGCTGAAGAATTCAAATGGGACTTTCATGCTTAATGTCATGGTCTTCTCTTCTCTTTAATCTTCTCATTACCCTTCAAGTTGATTCATTGTTCCCTGTGCCCAAGTGCATTCAAGCGTATATAAGTTATTGTTGAAACTGTCCTCATATAGTTTAATGTTTATTTTTAGCATTGACTTTTATTGTCTTTTGGTATGGTCCGGTGTAGTTGTCATGATTGTGTTCTTGTGTGGCTCTGGCAATGGCAAAGAAGGGCCCTCCCACCGGCATGCACACCTGCTGCTAATGTTAATCAGCTGACTATTTAAGGACCTGCAAGTCGTCAAGTCTCATTCGTCTTGCTCACGGCTCTGCCATCGACAGTATTGAATTTTTCGAGATGTTCCATGTTTCATGCTCTTTGTTATTTGACCTCGCTATGTTTTTTGCATTTACCTTTATAAGTAGTTTTTTGGTTGTAATTATTTGTCAAGTTTTTTGTATCATGCACATTTTGGGTTTTTCTTGTCTGTTTATTGTCAAGCTATTTCCATTTGTATTTTGTCCTTGCCTTTTGCAAGCATTTTGGGTTGTTTAGTTTTCCTGGTGTTTTATCAGCGTCCTTTGTTGTACTTTGTCGGTCTTGCAACCTATTTTTTTTTTTTATCTTAAACCTTGTTGTCAGTTCTTTCTGAGTTAATGTTTCTGGAATTCATTTCTGTGCCGTGACAATAGTGAATATTTTTAGGTCGATCCACAATTTTGGTGAAACAGAGAGGATTTCATATTCAAGTGCCGACAGGATCAAAAAAAGTTGACATAAAACAATAATCCAGTCAAAAACAAAAAGTAAATAAAAATACCTCTCCATTCATACATATTCTGTGTCGTTTGTTGAAAAAGCTAAATGCAACAATGATAGTAACAGGTGCTGTGTCTCTGTGTCATGTAATCATAAAACTATCACTATAAGACAATGTTCGTAAATGTAATTTTATTTCTGAAAGTAATCCTTTGTTTTCTTTTCCGTGTGTTCTTCACACTCTTTCAAAGACATCAGACCATGACTAAAACTTTGACGGATACATGATATACTACACAAAACGGGTGTCTTCGATGCAGAAAAGGTTGCGAAGCAGGCAACTCTGGGTTTGGTATGCACTTGATACTCCCAACATTCCCACATCAATACAATTGAATTTGTTCACAGGGCAGACAAAACTCATGTTTATCATCAATGATTCTGGTCAATAAGATACTGCTATGGCAATTTATGTGAGGTGGCGCAATCAATACTGGAGACATCATCAAAATTCTTGCCTTCGAAAAATCTTTTTTTTTTTTTTAATCTACAATACTCTAAAAGAACAGCAATGATTCAGAATGTTTGTTTGATTATTTATTTGTTTGTTTGTTTATAGCAAAACAATTTGATGGCTAATGGGGAAATTGCCCCCAAAAAATGACAGGATCTTGGCTATGCATAATTTGCTGTACAAAATATCAATGGGTTAATTATTTCTTTCATTTGTATTGGCAGACGAAACTCGTCAAACTGTACGGGCCCGCTTGCCAATGTGCTTATCCCCTCCACATTCGAGACACAGATTAAAAAAAGAAAAAAAAAGAAAAAGATGTATAGTAGCAATTTTTATGTTAAGAAGTAGTGTTGAGTTAAACATTAAAAAGGAACAGAGATGTGATTTTATTTGAAAGATATTTGAAAGTTCTTCAGCGTGATGAAGGTTGGCGCTCGAGTCCAGTGCATATTTCATAATCTATACAATCTGCGATATATATTTGTAAAATGGTGTTAGAATGACATACTACAATCAAAAGTAATGCTTGAGTCTTAATTCTGAGTTCTGTGTTGATGACATCTCCACAAATCAAATGAACGTGGCATCTGCACAGACGACTTCACCTTGCCATATGCAATACGGTTGTGAAGGTCAATGTATGACTCAAGATGGGGTCTATTTGTATACGTACTCTGAATACTGTCGATGGTTATACTTGCTAGAGGAGATTGGAAAGGAACCATTCAAGATGTATCCGATGCAGCAGCAGTGGGGAAATAAAGTACAGTAAGAGATCATCAAAAATATGGAGCAAAGTAAGTACTGTCTGTCGGGAAATTATAATTGCGTGTTATTTTTTTTTATTTTTATTTTTTTACATGATAAGGAGTTGAGCCCCCTGTCTTAAAAAAAAAACAAAAAACAGGCATGAACTGCAAGAGCCTGCAAGCCCCCATAAAGACAGCAAAAGCATTGACTCTGTTTTCACTTGCATTAGCAACATTTCATCACCAAATGATGCCGTGCATGCACTGCCAAGAAAAAAAAAAGTGTTTTAAGCCTGGAAACGTCTTCTCTGAATCTTTTTTTTTTTTTTGTCAGTGTGCCCACATACAATTTTGGATAGCTGGCCAGAGGAAAAGAGAGCACATAGATTATGGGACCGCAACATATTCATGGCACAACAAGTCTTTACATTTCTACACCTTACGGTGATTTCTTTTTAGACAGCACAACCGTAAATACCAACATGAACAAAAGAAAATTGCAACAGTGCCATCAAAACATGCACCATTGCATCTGCGGTGTTAAAGCGCCAGTAAATAGATTATCAAGTACATAAGCAATCACAACCAAGGTCAACTGTGCATCAAATTATTTCATTTTTTTCAATTTATGCTAGTTTTGTCCGCAAATCCTTGTAAATTGGCTGTGCAACGTTTATGGGGTGATGAAACCTGCATGGTTGAACCTTTCACATGGAACATGAATCCCCAAATCATGTGCACGACATGGTCCAAGAAGGGCACGTGTTGTCACGACCCGTTTGTCCTTCCACTCGTTGCCCTCCTAATATGGTAATCTCTTTCGAATGCATAATGCAATTCACTGTCACGATATAGTCAAATAAAACGGAATAAATTGTAACCCTCGTTTCTAAGTTTTTGCCACTTGACCCTGTTTTATTTTTTTTTCTTTTACTCTTTTTTGAAAGAACCATACCACAAATCCAAGTATGTATTTTTTATGTCAAGCCTTGCGTCGGATGTTGTGCAGCAGCTCAGCAGTGCTAAGCTCTTGATACATGTCATAAAACATGAACTCTGCTTGCTGATAATGAACCAGGTGACTGCTGTATGGCTTCCCAATGCTCTCCGATGCACAGTTTAATGACTCAGTGTGTGCGTGCCAGCATATAGGCGTGCGTGTGTATGTGTGTGTGTCTGTGTGTGTGTGTCTGTGTGTGTGCCATCCTTGTGTGGCTCTTTCACAGGGCTCCTGTCAGGTCCGTAATTGACAGTCTAAGTGGGGCAGCCGAGAGGCCAGGCCCTGTTAATTTATTTTCTCAGACACCCTATCCATATTTATGAGCCCCTGCTGTTTTGTCTATCAGCGCCCATCAAACTTAGTGTGTAATTGTACTCGCTAAAGCAAGGGAGCCACGTGTGAGTGGTAATTCGGACCAAAACAGTCGCATTCGTCTTTATTTTTTTTCCCCTTCCTTCATGGGGCCATAACAGCGGGGGTAGAGGGACAGAGAAATAAAAATAGGAAACAAAAATGAAAAGCAGAGACTAGGAGTAAAATCCAAGAAATGGGTCATTATGCTGGCACCCTCTGATCTGGCTCAAAAGAGATTGCTGTGGATGTCGTGGGTGTGTGTACCAGCTCCGTTTTAGCCTTTAATAGCTCAGCATAGTGTGGCCCAAAACCATTCGTCATGAATAATCATCGACACAGCGCGCCTGTAAATGTAATATACTTAAATCTTGAGGAAAGAACAATTCGTAAGGTCTAATTTAAACATTTTTATCCTGCTTGAATGTATTTGGCTTTGATGTGTTAACGTCCAATGAACTGCAGTCTATTTAGACCTGGCAGAGAATCCGTTGCTAGATTGCAAGCAATACACGAGACATGTGACTGTTTACCAGGAGCGTAGCCCTTTAATGAATTTAATTTGTTTACACGCTAACATCAAGGAAGTATTTGCGAGGGAGACCTTCCTGTTTGTGGTGTTAGATGAGGTCATACCTGCGTCGTCTGGGGTAATAGTATAATTACGTGCTATTTTAATCCCGCAAACATACATGCATTTCCATTCATTATGACTTATTATGTTTTCATCAAAACAACACAATGGCCTGATGTAGGCATGCATAATGGAGATTATACTAAGTGGCCTGATGTTAGCCATCTCGAATTCCGCTTCGTAAAACAGCTGGTTCAGAAGCATTTCATGCTGCCTTGTGCTTACCTCAAGTAATGTTGAGGATCATCTGATTTAGTACAGCGGCCCAATGGTCCAGTGGGTAGTGCAGTGACCTCACAGTGCAGAGGTCGTGCGTTCGATCCCGGCTCCGGCCTGTGTGGAGTTTGCATGTTCTCCCCGGGCCTGCGTGGGTTTTCTCCGGGTACTCCGGTTTCATCCCACGTTCCAAAGACATGCATTGCAGGTTAATGGGACACTCTAAATTGTCTAAATTGAGCGTGGACGATGTTGTTCGTCTGTGTGCCCTACGATTGGCTGGCAAACTGATCAAGGTGTCCCCTGCCTACTGCCCGAAGACGGCTGGGATAGGCTCCAGCTCCCACCGCGACCCTTGTGAGGATGCAGTGGATCTGAAAATGGATGGATGGACGATTTAGTACAATCGTGGGGAAGTGTATGTTTTTTGTTTTTAGTCCGGGCCAGTCATCCTTGCGTCAAGTATATGCGATGAGATGATCTTGAGATCACATGCATTTACTAATATAAAGGTCCTTAATGTGTTTACGTATTAAATTAGTTTTTCTGCATGCACCCACTTGATCGCCTTGGTCAAGAAAAGTGACTGGAAATAAAGCTTTTGTGTTATGGGTTGCGGTTGAAGCCAGGGTCCTCACAACTTTTGCGAAAGCAGGCAAACAACTTAGAGAAAGCATGCAAAGTTGAGTTTTCAGAGTAGTCAGAGCCGTAATCAAACCAAAGAGCCTTCTTGCTGTGAGGCAGGAGTGCTACTCCTGCGGTATTGATTGCAAGACAACTGCAAACTACTCAGAAGTGAGCCTTTACGCTTCCATGAAAGGCAGTGAAACAACTACATGACAATTGCCCAGCACCTACTCTCAAGTAATGAAGTCTCAAGACTTGGTCCATAATAGTTTTTGTCAGTTCACATCGAAGTTTACAATACGAGTTGCACAGGCTGTTAAGTGCATGCCAAAGCAGCAGGTGCTGAAAGTCTCTTTTCACCGCTAATCATATGTAAAATATTGGCTTATAACAGCATTCTGATGATATATTTCCGATAGAATAGCCAGAAGACTTTCAGTCCGTCCAAAAGCATCCTTTGAAAAAAAAAAAAATGTGGTCCATGACTGTCCGGAGTCCTTGCTGAGTGTAGTAGTTGAGTAACAAGTGCTGCATCAGCTCCAAGCAGCATGTCACCAAAGAGGTTTTTGAAGACTTTGGCTTTCGCATGAAGATGAGTCATGCCCAAAAAGCCTTCCAGCTGATCCGGCGCGGTCGTCGACTCTAGCCTGATGTAGCTCCAAAGGCACGGGACGAAGATCTGAGGTTTGGCAGAGTTCGAATGCGGCGCATTTCAAAGGGACCAGAAGAGCTGAAGTGCATCGACACTTGTAACCTTTCAAACTTTCGAGCAGTTCTGCAACTCCCACTTATCTTTTAGCTTGTTAGCCTTTTACTGTGATGGTATCCCCATTTGACATCTTACAAGGACTTCAACATGTTCCTCCCACTGCCTGATAGACATGACAAGCACGGAAAGGCCATGTCAGTTTTCCCCAGTCGGTGAGGATGCAAAGTTATTTCTCGAAACTGATCCCGCATAGCCGTACTGTTTTAGCTGCCTTTCCCAAATTATATGTCACATGTTTCGTTTTTTTTTTTTTTTTTAATTTTTCTTTGCACTGAGGGAGACACACTCTGCCATGGGACGTTTACAGATGCGTGACTGACTTTGAATGACTTTGACTCATGAACTGTCAGTAGCCACTGTTGCAAACATTTAACTCACCCATTTGAGCTCAAAAGCCTCCATTTGCATGTTGTTTTCACATTTTCTGTGTTCCATCTTTTTTCCCTGATAGAGAGTTGTCCCTAATGGCTGTGTTTCAAGTTTTAAAGTACAAATGAATTATCTTCAGTCCGAATGAAACTTTTTTTTTTTTGTCTGATACGGGCTCCCAGCATGCATTGATGATTATAGAAAACCCTCGCCGTGAAATTGTCTTGGTAATTCTTTCACTGCTCTTGGTAAGACAGATACTTCCTTAATAAAGCAAACTGAGGAGCTATCAAAAGGCAGTTAGATAACCCTACAGAGTCAAATTGCTCTCACAAATGGTTTAGCTTTGGATTTTTTTTTTATGGACGGTCCCCTGTTTAATTTGGCTGTTGCATGCCATTGCTTGTAGTGTATCCATTTAATTTCCATTTTATTATAGTAGTGTGGACTCAAGTGACAGACACAACGATGGTTACAAAATAAACTTGCTTCCAAACAATACTAAAACTGCTGGATCATCTCGCTGGATTATCTTTCGGGCTTTCTATGTATGAATTTTAAGGTCGTATAAATGAAAAAGAACACCAAGTCAAAAATCCTCCGCAGAGAAAAACATGTCATTGCCAAATCACCTAATTTGGCTTAAAGCTTTTACAAAGATATTGAGCATGGATTGCCATCATCGCTTCCATCGAGAAGTGAAGAGGGTCTAAAGATGACAAAAAGAAATAAAGACATTGATTAAAAGCAAACGCAACTTCAAACTATCGGAATGTTCCCCAGGTGAAACGATGTCACTGAATAGATTTATCTGAGAACAGAGGTTGAACCTGTACTGCCTGGATTAATGAATGCGCTGTTTTCTCCCCTGCTTGAACCGAAGGCCAAGCTATATTTCACAGGAACAAATTGAGCGGGGGAATGACAGAAGTCTGACCATAAAACCAAAGGTAATTAGAAACCAGTGGAAGATGTTCTATAAAAGACAGAGGGTCAGACACATTCAATATACTCCGTGGACGCCACATGCAAGCAAAAAGAACACCGGGGGCTTTCTGCAGACTCAGCAGGCACCGATAGAATCTTGAGAGAGATGAGAAACTTCATACCAGCTGAGGAATTCAGTGTGTTGCAATCGTTTCTTTATTTTTTTTAGATTTTGACACATAACACCTTCAACACAAAGACCGTAATTTGAATTCGGATGAGGTGATCTAAACCCGGGGTGTCAAACTCAGGTCCTGGAGGGCCGTTGTCCTGCATGTTTTTCCAAGTCTCCCTGTTGCAACACACCTGATTCAGATGAATAGGTTCAATGCCAGGCTTCCGCAGAGCTTGCTGCTTATCTGATCATTGGAATCAGGTGGGTTGCGACAGGGAGACTTGGAAAACATGCAGGGCAGTGGCCCTCCAGGATCCGAGTTTGACACCCCTGATCTAAACTGTTTGACATGGCGATTGAGAAAGAAACGTCACTTTGAACACAATCCTCACAGTGAGGCTCTACAACCTGACTTCATGTCTTGTAAGAATCTTGTTAAAAGCTTTTTACTTTTTACAACATGCCACCATATATATATACAGTATATTCATTCTATTTTCGATCCACTTTATCCTCACAAGGGTCGAGGGGGTTGCTGGAGCCTTAAACCGGTTGCCAGCCAATCGCAGGGCACACACAGACAAACAACCATCCGCACTCTCACTCACACCTAGGGACAATTTAGAGTGTTCAATCACCCCACCAAGCATTTTTGTGGAATGTGGGAGGAAACTGGAGTACCCGGAGAAAACCCACGCAGGCACGGGGAGACCATGCAAACTCCACACAGGGAGGCTGGATCCAGAATCAAACCTAAAACCTCTGCACTGTGAGGTTGACACATTAACTAGTTAACCACTGGGCCACCCCCCTTTTTAAAATTATGGTCGAGTTGAGAAATATGATTTATGTTAGCGTTTTATTTTTTTGGTTCAAAACCTTCATAGCCGTACATTACTAGTTAGAGCTCTTTTCCCTCTTTCTTTTCTTTACCAGCGCTGTTGTGAAATCTATCAGGGAGCATCCTCTGGCTCTGCGATTAATGTAGCTTGAAAAACAAATAGTCAGACATTCAGTCAGTGCTCTCATTACACTCAGTAAGTCTCTTGCCCAGACGTACATTTCAATGTTCAAATACAAACAAGGGGAAGGAACTATACCGTTACTATGATGAAAAAAATAACAGCCAGTTATTAAATTTATACAAGAGGCATGTGTTTACCTGGTCCTCACCTGTGTGTAATTTAACTGTCGACATGCTGTGGAAATGAAATAATAAATTGATAGGGATAAAGGGGAAGGAGGATAAAACTACAAATGGTATTGGTGCTTCGACTTATACTCTACTCTTAACTGCTGTCCTTCATGAAATACGGTATTTTTCAGAGGATGTTCGGAAAAATTGTATTATGTCTGTGTTTTGTTAGTTGCCTGTTTACTGTTTTGAGATGCCATTGAGATGTTTGCCCAACGGTCAAAGTGAAGGCAGGAGTGTGTGTGTGTGCGTGTGTGTGCGTGTGTGTGTGTGTGTGTGTGTGTGTGTGTGTGTGATGTATTTGGGGGACAGTGGCTCATGTGCATACGAGACAAACGTGATTTCAAGACAACAATGAAAAATAAGGAAAGTCTGCTGTCATTTACATTTTGACCGAAGCATGTCACAGTCACTTATTAAGAGTATTAGTGGGGAAAAAAAAAGCAGTGACACTTAAACTGAAATGGACACAAGACGCTTCACTGTAAGGGAGTTTAATAACGTGATTTCTCCCAGGCACATATGTACAGAAGTACACTATTCGAGTAAGTATATGAAAAAAAATGTTTACGGTAATATTGTTGGGATAATACACGGAATTACAAAATATTTTTTTAAAGAATGAACAATGACTTCAATCCTTCAATTTATAGACTTTGTGTGTGCATGTGTGTGTGTCATGGCACAACATCACACCTGGAGCTTTGCCGTTTTGGGATCTATTGGCTGTTTGCATGCTTGGTCGTACGCCAAGGAGTCCAGAAAGTGTTGTTTTGAATGACTGAAGGTTCCGTGACTGCTTTTTCCATGCTGGCCTCCGCAGGGAGTTCAACTTGCGGGCGGCTGATTTGTGCGTAATCCTCCAGAGATGGAGCACACAAATGGTGCCCATCAGTGCCAATTTCTTGTTGTTGTTGTTGTTTTTTTTTAATGTTCTCTGCACACGGAGCTGACCCAGAATGTTACGGATTAAGCTTTTGCCAAAGCTACTGTTTAGTGACAATAAGCAGTGAAGTTTTTTCTTGCTGCACCTTATAGCAATTAACAAGATGACTGACATGGGGTACCGGCATCGTGTACAACAGAAAAAAGTGGAGGGATGGAAATGGAATTTCTTTTGACCGAACTGAATTGGGGGAGCCCATTGGCCAACTGGTTAGCGTGTCGGCCTCACACTGGAGAGGTGCAAGGTTTGATTCCGGCTCCGGGCTTCCTGTGTGTGGTTTGCGTGTTCTCCCAGTGCCTGCATGGGTTTTCTCCAGGTACTCCGGTTTCCTCCCACAGTCAAGAAACATGCATGGCAGGTTGATGGAACACTCTAAATTGCCCCTCGGTGTGATGGTTGTTCGTCTCTGTGTGCCCTGCGATTGGCTGGCAGCCGATTCAGGGTGTAGTCACCTACTGCCCTGCTGTGATAGGCTGTGCGATCAGATTTGTTAGCAGCTAACTCTCTTGTTCTCAGCTCGCTCTTGTCGTCTTCCATTCTCTGGTGGATCTTGTTCACCCTTCTCCCATTCATCTTTTGCAGTCACAAACAGTGACTGTGTGATAGTGGCACTAGCTTGAACATCCGTGTGGCTCCTCGGACACAGGTATCGAAATCCAACGACCGATGGCGGCGTCTTTGCCAATCAAGCTGCATTAACTGAGGCTCCTGCCTGGAACCTGTCTGTTGTCTGCCGCAGTAGAAGACGTCCCATCTCGGTGGTTGACTGCTTCACTGACATCTCTTGATGCTGTTTATTGTTATCTAATTTTTGTGAAGCATCTTTGAGTGTCTTGAGATTATGTTTTATTGTTATTCAACAAACAAAAGAAACATTGCACCTGTAATTAATCACTAGCATCGGGGAAAACCTTCAATCTGAAAAACTGCATGTTTTTTCGACATCGTCAAAGAGAGCAAGCCATTTTCAACATTTAGCTTGGTTATTAATTATAAAACTAACACCCACACACGCGGACTGACAAATAGTAAAAATGTGGGAAAAAATAGGAAATTTGCCAATTTGTGACATAGGCGGTTTTGGCAAAAATATGTAACATATAATAATGTGTGATGTGCATGAGCCTCACTTCGTACAATCCCTCTCCACCCACAACCTGGTTGGGTCATTCGACGGCGATTCATGAGTGAGTGACAAAACATGGCAGTTCCATTCCCAGCCAGCATGCTCACAGCTGAGCTCAACTGAACTGAGAAACAAACAAATCCGTACAAGAAGTGTTTCCATTCATTACATTTGTTGAAAATATTTACTTGTCTTGGTTTGCATATTAATCTAAATTGGATTTCAAGGTGACATACAGTTCGTGTTCAGACTGTGAGCTGGCTGGTTACGTCACCTTTTCCAGGGCAGCATGAGAAGTCACCGTGGAGGTCAAGAAGACCTTCCAGATGGTACCCACAGCATATGTGGCGTGACCTTCTGCAGCGCAGGCACACGGGGGCACAGTCCTCGTGCAAACGGCAAGTAGGGCCCTCAGATGTGCGCCGACCCCCGCTGGGAAACGGCAGCGGAATGAGATGCCCATCACTCTGCGGCTCTGCAGATGCTCCTCACAACTGCCAGCCTTTCAGCTTCATTAGGCCTGGATCAGATACATAGAGAGGAGCTTTGCCTCAGGCTACGGCCGCTGTGTGCACACACACATTCGCACGGGCACGTCCGCTGTCACATTTGGATTACTTTCCAAAGGGAGCCAATTTCATCAGTGGAAGGACGTGGTGGCGAGGGATTTCTATTTCTCAGCTCGGTGTTCGGAATATATGTCCACAAAAGGGAAATAAAGCCCCCCATGCTGCCATTTAATGAACATAGTGAGAAAAAAAAATGGTTTCAAGAACAGGCGGTGATGTTTATTAGGCTAGCATTGCTAAGGACAGACGTCTGAAAAGAACAGCAACGCTTTTATTAATAAGACAGAATACGGTGGGAGATTTTTAAGTTTTTCCTTTGGGAATTCAACCCAAGATTGTGAGGAAAAATTCAGAGTATGGCTATTCCGTGCGATGTCTTCTTCTCCTCCCCCTCCTCTTTTGACCTGCTCACAACAACTCAGTCTGTCACCTGGTTCCTGCCTGTCCGTCACAACAGAACAGGTGAGGAACCAACTGAGGAAGATGAATGTGAGGAAGGCAGCAGGTCCAGACAAGATCAGTTCCCGGCTCCTCAGGACCTGCTCTGACCAGCTGTGTGACATTGTCCAGCATATGTTCAACCTGAGCCTGAAGCTGGGCAGAGCTCCACAGCTGTGGAAAACTTCGTGCCTGGTTCCAGTGCCCAAGAACCCCCACCCTAAGGAGCTGAACAGCTACAGACCGGTGGCGCTGACGTCTCACCTGATGAAGACGCTGGAGAGACTCGTCCTCGCTCACCTTCGACCGCTGGTGAGCTCGGCACTGGACCCGCTGCAGTTTGCCTATCAGCCCGGCATCGGAGTGGAAGACGCCATTATCTACCTCCTCCACTCAGTGCTGTCTCACCTGGAGAAGGCTGGGAGCACTGTGAGAATCATGTTCTTTGATTTCTCCAGTGCCTTCAACACCATCCAACCC